>PVLD010011041.1:0-65000 GCA_004027595.1 Dinomys branickii | reverse complement strand
ACTAGGAAGCACAGTGAAGAGGGAGGACAAAGGACAGTGCGAGAACAGGCACCACATCACAGGTAGGCGGAGTAGGTTCTGGGTCCCACAGCACAGCCTGGTGAGCATAGTCAGCATGAATCTACCACACACTCTATGAAGAACTAGAGGGAGGGGCTCGCATGCTCCAAACACAAGGGACTGATGTAGAGGAGGAAACGCTAACTGCTCTGAATGTATCAGTACATGCTGTACACAAGTACTGAAATACCACAGTGTGTTTCATGACTAGGTACAATTATTACATGTCCATTAAAATACAAAATAAAGTGAAATGAAATCCAATGAGAAATAGAAAGAAAAAAATAGGAAGTTGAGGTATTAAAAAGGAATATTATAAATAACATGCAATTTTACCAGCTTGAGGTATTGACAGTAATCTTTTTGTCTGAAATGGTCTTCTGTATATTATATGCGTTACGTGTACATATGTGTATATATGATATACTCATTGTTTTTATTTAACTTATGTGCTTTTCTTGAGACAGAGTCTCACTATGCAGTTCAGGATGGACTTGAGCTCAGTTTGTAGCCCAGACTGGTCTTGAACTCACAACAATTTTCCTGCCTCAGCCTCCCAAATGCTGGATTTACAGGCATCTGCCACCATGCCCAGCCTCTTATTGTTTTTAAGGAAACAATCAGAACTGTGCAAAAATTATGGTTTAAAATATTGGATATTATTTTAAGATTTAAAAATAATATTGTAGACCACTATATATAATATTAACCCAAAATTGTGAGAATAATGAAATATAATCTGTGCTGCTGATACAAACTTTTAATTTCTGCACTCACCACATTTTAAAGGGTAAAAAGAATCATGTGAAATTAAATTTCACAAAACAATTTATTTAACCCAATAAAAACAAAACATCATTTCAACTACAATCAACATGGAAAACATTATTGTCATACTTCACATTTATTTGAACAAGCCTTTGCAAATCTGCTGTATTTTATATTTGAGGACCTCTCAATGTGAAAAAATCTATCTTTCAAACATTCCTTTCCCTGCATGTGGCTTGTGCTGCGCTACTGGACATCGGAGTGAAACACTGAGAATTGGAAACTGTTGTCTTTTTAGTATGTTTTCTCCTTGGGTACTTACTTTGTGTTTCTTATATATTTACTGAGTAAGCAGCACCTAATTCTAAGTAAATGAGTAAGACATTTTCACTTACTGTATATCTTGTATTAGTGTATGGACTTTTATAACTATTTGTCCATTTCATATACTATTTTCCTTTTATGTTTCCTCAACTGCCTAAATCACCAATAGACCTAGAAAATCTGCTGGTTTCAACTTACAAAATGCCAAAAGTAAATTAATTTTAAGCACAACCAGTTGCTTTGAGTGAGATAAGTCTCAGAGCAAAGCCATGTACACTGCTCTTCAAATACAAACATGAGTCAAGCCACCATGGATGCCACCCTTTCGCCTAAAGCCAACCACAACAAACAAGGGTGTCTTCTAGAGGTCAACGTTTACACATTTCATCAGTGTGATGAGGGGATTGGGGCAAGGAAATCTTTCTTCCAGTAACCAAAATCCGCACTGTGGTGTGATTCATCTTTGACTAACTGCTAGAAACCTGTATGTTAAAAGAAAAGGAGAAAGACACCCAGACAGCTCGGTAGGAGGGAGTAGAGAGGGAAGGAACTAGGAAGAAAGGGATTCGTGGGATGACGGAGAATCGTTTCTGCTGCACAGCCTGCCATTTGCAATGCTTGAGTGAACATCTTTCTGTCCAGGCCAGTGTTCGGGACACAGTGAATGCTGAGTAACTACTTATAGAGGAACAGACAGATGCACAATCCATACAATTTCCCAGTCTGAATACACGGGGCCAGAGTGCATCTCTAGCAAGCAGCCCCCGTCACCAGATGACAGTTCTTGAATTGCTGTTGAGCTCGCACAAATGAAATGCAAAGAACATTGCCTACATTATCTGCCTATTTCTGGGATCACTTGAACTGTGCCCATTGACTGTGTCATAATAAACAAAGCTCACATCTGTACATTCCTCTCTCTCGATAGCATACACCATCAGGGCTCATTTCACACAAGGTGCTGGTGATCACCATGCCACACACAGACCAAGCAGGCTGCTGGCTGTAAATACCAAATAGACTGGAGGGTGCTTTCTGCTTACAGTGAAGATTTGGTAAGTTAGTTTCTTTTTTCCACTGGAGAAGGGTATTCTTTGATTAGAAAGCATGAGGACACATAATGATTTATTTATTGAAATGAACTGAAACCTCTCACCTAAAGATAAGAATTCATGGATTAAGGAAATGTGTGATCAACAAATTGACCAGGGGTGGATGGAGAACCGGTGGTCAACTTGAGATCCCCAGCTGAACTGAGTGAGCATGGTGCTTGCAGGGTGTGGGAGGCCCACCTGGAGATTACTGTCAGCAGCCTGTGAGGCAGAATTGCAGAGAGATAACTTTTAATTACTAAAACGTTTGGTATCTGCCCATTTCTAAGATCTACACCTTTGGTGCTAGCTCAATAAACAAGGCTGAGATTGATAATCAGGATTGCAGTCCAAGAGGCTGTAAGCCCCCTTGTCTTGGTTACTTTACTCTTGTTGCTGAGACAAAATACCCAACACCCAAAATGAAGAAAGGAAAGGTTTATTTAGCTTACAGTTTGTGGAGGTTTCAGTCCATATTTGGCTGGCTCAGAGGCAGAGAGGAACATGGCAGAGGGCAAACTTCATGGCAGCAGAGCACAGCAAAAACAACCAGAGCAAAAGGGAGGAATGGCTACAAGCAGCCTCTTCTCTTCCCTTACATTGTAAACAGCCTACCCCCACCCAGGGGGCATGTACCTCTCACATAACCTCCATGCCCTCCACTTCCACAGGCTCAGGATATATACAAAGTAAGCACCCTGGCTTTCTGCTGAATCACTCAGCCAAACCTCCAGACTCCCCAAGTTGACACAATGTATCAACCATAACACCCCTGATCCCAGACTTTCCCCTCTCTTGTTTTTCTTGTCTCTCTTACTTTTCTTTACATCAGCAAGCACCTCATTCTCAGGACTTGTCCCTATAGATAGAACAACATTTTCCTCTTATTGACTATAAAGAACGAGCTTCAGTTTTAAACTCCAGTCAGTGAGCATTAGCCTATTGACTATAGAAAACAGCACTCCCTTCCTGGGTGTGGAGCAAAGCCTTTACTAGTATGAAAGAGTAAATTCACTATTTTTGAGGAACTTCGGAGAGCCAGGGCATTCGTTGTCAGGGGTAGGTGTAGAACAGCATCCTTTGAGGTGCTTCATCTTGAGTGAGTTCATTCTCTTTTTTGAGTCTCACTTTTCTCAGCAAAAGGGAATCGTGAACACTAAAGTTGCACAGTTCTTCTGAGAATTAAATCTCTAAAGTAGAGTGCTTCTTCCATTGGTAGATGCTAAGTTTGTTTGTTTCAGTCTTGGTAAAGCTCCCTTTGTTTTCATTAAAATACAGAGGCGGCAAAAAGAGAGAAAAAAATCACTGGTTTATCTCAAGTTGTAAAAATCCTCAGGTTTGTGCTTATGGTTTGAAAAACAGAACCCGGAGCCAATACACAGAATTTGGAAGCCACCCATGAGTTATAATAGGTTTGCTAGGAAATGGTTCAAGTGCCAGAAACTAGATCAGAAGAAAATGTATGCAGTTAGATCATTTGGTCTGAATGTGGTTGTGCATTTTAGTATTAAACAGTGTGATTCTGCAGGTAAAGCCAGGATACCAAAGATACAGCAGTAAGAAGAGGTTTGATTTGTGTAGAAATTTCACAGACCTGCAGACTTGGAAATCAAGTGTGCATGATAAGCAAGATTTTCTATAATACTGAAGCTAACAAGTAGACTAATTCAGACAAGCATGTGGAACACAGAGAGCATACAGACTGGCAATTCCAGGAATGTGACTGCATTTCCAGGGAAAGAGAGAACCCTGAAGTTCAAGAGGAAAGGAAAAGGAGAGATGCTAAAGGTGACAACCCTGAGTCACTGCCAATCACCACGGTGAGTTTGCAACTCAGAGGAAAAATCAGAGAAGCTCAGTGAAGAAGTTCAGAAGTGAAGTAACTCAGCTGGGAAAAAAAGTGGAAGGACTCAGAGCCTCAGGTTGTATGTATCATGGCACTAGGGCGTTTGTTTTCAATATATTTAATATGAAAAAATAATGTGTCCTATTCGTAGCCATAGGTGGTGATGAGTAATTATGTCTGGCCAAGGGAAGAACCCCAAGTACATAAACCAGTACACCCTTACTCCCAGAAGACACTAGAGGATGGTGACCTTGCTCATTAATACCAGAGGGGGTTCTTGTTCCATACCTCACAAGGACTGGGCTGCATGGGAACCGTGGGAACCTCTTCTACCCTTTGCACGGATGCTCCAAAGATAAGAAGCCTGAGGGGCCTGCTGTGCTGTCCTCTGTCTGTCTGTTGCACTTGTTGGTCCCTGTCACTGGAAAGTACCGCAAGCCTGCTCCAACCCCTGCCTCGCTGAGAGGGAAATGTGGAGTGCCCAGGGGCTGGGAGAGCACCGGCGAGACTCTAGGAAGGACGAATTTTCTGTAGTGTCTTATTCAGGACACCTCACTAACCGACACTATTAGTTCCACTGGGTTGTCTGCACAATCTTATGAATAGTGGAAATGGATACCCACTGGCCTGGAAGAAGAGAGGTAACTGCGCGCACGCTCAATTGCGTGTGACACATACCTATATTGTTTAACAAACCTGTTTCATCCCCTCGATAAGATGACTTGGACCATCTGGAGACCGTGGGAAATTCCTAAGCCAGGGACCCTTAAACAGAGAGCAGTCACTCCCCAGGAGAGTCCCGGGCTCTGCAGGGAAGTTAAACTGAATGGTGGCTCAGCAGAAGGGGCATTAGCCAGCTTAGTATGGATTTTAGAGTAGAAGTCTCCCAGGACCCCAGGACCTTAGCATGGGGCAGCATAAGAAAAGACTGAAGAGGCACATGTGAGAACAGAGAGGCAGGGCTGAAACCTTGAGCCCAGGCACGGTCTACTACTGCAGGAGGCTGGGTAGGGAAAAGCACAAAGTGAACAAGTACAGTAGCTGTTGGACTAGAAAGCAGCCACCTCAGCGGCGACACCGTGTGGTAATGATGTGTCACGGCAGCAGTGAACTTGGATAGTTTTCCCTCTCCCTGGCATAGGCACCACAGTGCCAAGAGCTCTTAGGTAATACTAGAATGACAGTAGCAGGGGTAACAATAGAAAGCCCCACGGCATATGCTTTCTGGTGGGATATACTCTGGTCTCAGAAAGACTTTTCTTGCTTGTTTGGTTCCAGGTATTGAACCTAAGGCCTCTGCACGGAGATGCAGCCCACCTCCCTCTTTTAATTTTTGTTTTGAGCCAGGGTCTCACTACATCGCTCAATTGTCCAGGCTGTTCTCTAACCTGCTGTCCTCCTCTCAGTTTCCCAGAGTGCTAGGATTGCAGGCATATGTCACCAGACCTGACTTCGGCAATGTACTTTTTAAAAATCCAGCATAATCATAGGAGCCTAGAGAGCTGGTTCCAACCATCTCATTTTGTATAAGAAGAAAGCACTGTGCTTCCCACACCTCCACATCATTTGATATGTCCACAGTAGCTCTCCACACTGTTTTGGTTATTGTGCCATTTACCCAAAGAAAACTGAGCCCAGAGAATTCCAAGAACCTACTCAAAGCTCACTTCAACTGTAAGGGGCCAGGCCAAGCAGGTCATGAATGCGAGTTGATTTGCCTTCCAGGTCCTGGGCTTCCAATCTCTGCTCTAATCTGTCTACAGCCTAAAGTAAATGTCACCAAACTTCCCCATACCACTCTCACTGTCACTCTAAAGCAAATTTGTCCAACTGACGGCCCTGAGCTTCTCATTTGACAGTTTCGCTATGCGTCATTTCTCACTGATAGAAAGTTTCTGTGAAAGGCTGCCTTTTCAACCTTCCCACAAAATGATAGGTAAAGACAGTTATAATCTCATTTTATAAGTGATCTCATGTTACAAATGAAGGCAGTAAGGCTTCCTGCTAGCTCTAAACAGTGACAGGAGCCGGCGAGGCACTACTGAATCTGTTCCAGGGCCTGGTGCAAAGCTCATTCCATGCCTCACCAACAGGGCAGTAGCAGACTGGGTTTTACTTCTTGATTCATGTACTTGTGTAAATAAAAACTCACTGACTGTCTCCTACCTACAGCGTGGTGTTCTAGCTTCTGAAACACAGAAGTGATCAAAACAAAATCCCTGCCCTCCTGGGGTCCAAATTCTAGTCAAAGGCCCAGAAAATGCACAATTCAATGCTTTGGGGGTCAGGTGTCAGGTAGTGATCACTGAAGTAAAGAAAATCAGAGCTAGGCAGATGCACCCCTACAGCAGAAAAGAGGGTCAGGGACTCTCTGTCTGCAGACAGACACCTGAGAAAAGTGAGGAAGAGGATGAATGAGAAACCATCGATTTGTCAAAGTTCTAGAAGGGAATTTTTGTTTTCTATGTAAGGGGGAGAAAGTCAGTGATTGCACGAAGCAGTGCTAAGGGGCGACCCCAGAGGATGAGACCGCCTCATGATACCGGGCTCTGTGCAACCCGCCCATCAGAGAGTGCTGGGATCTTGTTCCACACATGGAGGACACTGGTGGGAGGGGTGGGCGCAGGCCATGGACTGAGTTGACTTGTTTGTCAAGGAACACCTCCACGGCTTCCTGGGGATCTGAGTGGGGTCGGGAGGCAGTGACAGAGAGAGACACACAGAGAGAGAGAAGAGGCAGAGAGATGAGGTTAGGGAGCAAATGCACGGCTTGGAACACGGTGCTAACTGTAGCTGCCTGTATTTCTGACTGTACAAAACCTGTGCCCAAGTTCAAATAACCCTTTTGGCCTTAGCTTATTTTTTATTTAAAAATATAATCAACAAAAAAATTTAAGTCTAATTAGAAGAAATTAACAAGAACTATATCATGAACCAGAAGAAGCAAAGAATAAAAGTTTTTACCCTGCCACAGAAAAAATATATATAGTGGAAGTGCAATAAACACAGAATTTGATTCAGAAATCGATTTGAAATGTGCTCATAGTTTCATGAAAGTAAGCATCAGCTACTGTCAACTTTACCAAATTTATCACAGAACTTACTTTAGTATCTACAGACTTCTGAGTTCAGGTTATTCTTTTATCCTTAAAAGAGGATAAAAGATTTTAAAAAGATTTTTAAAAAATCAACCAGAGGAAGAAGAAGGGCTGTCCTTCTTCCATTAAATGGGGTCACTGCAGGACACATTCCCAAGAATTGCTGTTATTATATACACTGCTTCTTAAAGGGAAATTGAATGACACAGATATCAATCTCAGTTACACCAGGGATTACTCCCTCAGAACCTTCAGCAAGAAACCTTTGGATGCCCTAGTCATCACCATGGAGTCACTGAATAGTTTAGAGTTGAATTAGAAAATAATAATTCTTCACCAAAATAAGTGTGTGTTTTGTTGCATTTTCTAACAGTCTGTTTTTAAAAAGCAGAGTTTATATAAGCTTCTAAATTTACAACTCATGATGAAGAAGAATACGTACGCAAAATAATTAAGGTTTTTAAAAAGACATTGAAGATCTCAAGTCTGGGATTTCATCTGAACTTTTAGTATGCAAATAAGAAGCCTTATATTAATAACTAAGCCTAAAACAAGCACATAAGTATGAAAAATATAGTTTGTACTTTCCCTCTAAGAAAGTCCTAGAAATTCCTTCAAGAGCAATGTTATGACTGTTGATCTCATACGTACAATTATGCTTAAAGATAAATTCTGGTAAGTATGCAAACCACTGTAAAAGAGGACATCACCTGTGCTGTGGTTATAATTGTACACATCTGAGGAGAAAAGCTGTTCCCAAGTCTTGCTGGCCATTTACAAAACACTGCTTGTTTCTTACTGCCACCTGCTGGTACTCTGAAATGCGCTCCAATGAAGAAGAAATACATACACATCCACAGTTGTGCTTGGTTAATTTCATACTTAGGTCTTTATAGGCTTTGGGAAAGTTTGCTACACATTTGAATTCCTTAGTAACTTGTTTTATGAGAAAGGTTATATATAAACTTTAAATTGATGTATAAGTTTATATACAAACTTTCTTCTTAAAATATAAGAAAAACACAAATATAGAAATAATACCTGCATCCCTACCTGCCAGTGGTAATCCGTGCTATATTGCCTTCAACAGCATGTTATCTTGTCATTTTGTGGTTTTTCTCACACTTAAAACATACTGTCATAGTTGTATGTCATTTAATTCTTTTAGTGGCTATATTATTTTAAATCATACAACAATTTATTTTGAATACTTGGATTTCTCTAATTGCCTTTGTTTGTTATTTATATAGGGCAGGAATATCCTGGTGTGAAAACACTGGCCTCAGTTCTGATTGTTGCGTGGAAGTTAGTAGAAATACAACTGCTCAGTCACAGGACATCAAAATAGGAAGGTGTGCGATCTACACAGCCAGTGCATCCCCATGAGTCTAAAGCAACTCCCGCCCCTGCGGAAATGCTCCTCCCCCTGTGCTGTGATTGAAAACTCCGCCACTGATATCATGAAGGAGAGCAGGATGCTGCTGTCATTTACGTTTATCTCACTGATGCTGGACATCTCTTCTCAGATGTCTCCTGGCTGTTTGTCTTGCTGCATTTCTGAAGCATCATGTCCCTTTGTCAGGTTTTCCATCTGTTTGTGTTATCAGAAAAAATGATTAGTACTTTTACATATTTTCCAAACATTTTCTCCACTTCTATATCATATCATTTTATTTTTCATCTTTTAACAACAGATATTTTGAATATCAGCTTAGTGAAACAGATTAGTAGGGCTGGGGATATAGCTCAGTGGAATAAGCACTTGCCTAGCAAGCGCAGGGTCCTGAGTTCGATCCCCAGTACCAAAAAAAGAAAAAAAGAAAGAAAAAACGAAACAGATTAGCATTTTCCTTCACAATTTTGCTGGTGGTTTAATGCCCAGAAATTTCTCCTTTGCTCATTAGCTTATTTAGTCCTTATGTCCCATTTTGTTTTCCGTACAGGAAGGCTGGATCTAGTTGCTTTTTTTTTAGAAGCTCATCCGGTTACCTGGCATGGGAAGAAAGGATGATCTACCTGTCATTATCATAGTGTATTTTCTGTCTTTTCTGTACCTTGAAGAATTTCTGACCTAGATGTGCCAAACATTCTGAGGATGCTACAGCAGATTCTTTAGTATGTCTATTAATGGGTTGGTCTGCTCTGTTACCTCAGCTTGTCCATGCGCATACCTGTAAACTCTGTCAGATTATCAATATAAAATAAACATCACATTTGATATAAGGTAAAAACTCACTGTACAGTTGAACCACAAATAAATGCAGGGCTCTGGTATCATGAAATGAGAAAGGGCACTGAGTATCAAACAAATTGTCTTCAATCTTGGACCATGGGTTTATGTTTCCAAAAATATTTGGAAAAAGATATGGGTAAAACCTCAACTCACTTAACAAGAGTCATCAACAACCAATCATCCCTGGAATATACATGATCTCTACATCACTCGCATGATCCATGACACATATCATTTTAAATAATAAAAATGAAATTTTTATACTGGATTTATATGAATTAATTAATAAGCTGTACTATGTCTAAAGGACACAGTGATGAGACAATTACATCACAAGCACACCATAGACAGGCCTGAACAGTAGTCTCTGATTACGTTCCCATGTACACAGCCTCAGGCTTATATATGTAGAGGCTCCTGTGATGAACTCTGGGGAAACAAAAGGATCGGTAATTCAAGGGCAGGAAAGGCATATTCTGCCACTCCATTATCTCACAAACACAGCCCATTACAGCCACAAAATAATTTTCTGTGCCTATTTTTTAACATTTCAGGAATTTACTTCTTCAGTAATGCACTCACAAACCTACATGTTGTATGATTTTTCTTTTTTATATATTCAATGATAAAAGTTGAAATTTCACTTTAAGTGCCCCAAGCACTTAAAGTAAGATTTGCTTATAAAATCTATCATTTTAAACTGTGTTTACTCAGGAGATAAATGGTAGTTTGACTCTTATGCACCACTAAATATAGGCTGACAAAGTCCTCAAAGACTAAGACAGGACAACCTAGTGGCTTTGCACTGTAAACTTGACCATTCTCTGAAATTGAGGACAGATCTACCCATACATGCAATTTTCACAAATTCATAGCATAAAGGAAGCCACATAGCAGTTCTTCAAAAGTAAACATGTTTATATACCTTATTGTTCATTTGTTGGCCTTAAACAACAAATAAAACATTTAAAATTTAAATGTTTAAAAGTCCAAAACCCCTGTTTTCTAGTATTGCACAATAACAGCTTCTGCACAGTGTAACAAAAATATTACAAACAGCATTTTTAGAGACAATGGAGAAGCCCATTTTGCCTAACTCTAGGAGAATTACAATAGCACCTCGTTTGGGCAGCCTTTGTTTCGATACACAAACAGAAGCATCTGGTAAAATTTTGCTTTTGTTTGCAAAGCTCAGGTGAGGAACGTGATTATGGCCATTTCCCCAAACAAACACAAACATGCCTATCTTTTTCAAAAATCACATAACAAGCCAGGAGTGGTGGTGCACGCCTGTAATCCTAGCACTCAGTAGGCTGAGGCAGGAGGATTGCTATGAATTCGAGATCAGCCCAGGCTACAAAGTAAGTTTGAGGCCAGCCAGAACTGCATAGTGAAACCCTATCTCAAAAAACACAAAATTATATAACAAATTAAACTCAAGAACTGGTGTACCATTATATTTGATCAAAAAGACTAAATGTTAAAGCAAGGTTATTGAAACAATTCATACAATCCCAACATACTATACTGCACTAAAAATAACACAGTATCAATGAACTTTATTAAGTCCTATGTGCCAGCTACTCTGTTACCAGGCTACTTTTGTGTAAATTCTAAGTCATTCACTTAGTGACTATGTGACTTTTGACCAATTCTTTAACTCTTTTTATAGACTGGGGAGGATACTGATGGCACCCACTTCATGGGGCTGTTGTGTGGATGGACTGTGTATGTGTGCAGGTATGTATCTACCTGTGCATGAGATGAGAACAACCTCTCCTCCCTCCTGTTCTTCCTCCTCCTCCTCCTTCTCTTTCTCCCTATCATTATTATGAATTATTATTGATTGCTTCTTCCTATTCTCTATTCCATTAATTTTTCTAAATTCGATTCTCCACAATGATGAAAAACAACGTGTTCCTTTCAGAAAGATATTTAGGTACGTATTGTCATGTTCATATTTATGGTAACTTTAAGAATGCGATGAATTTACACAGTGGTACTGTTAAAGTATACTACATACCCAGGGTCACAAAACACAGCAAACAGGAACAGCAACTATACAAGCATTTCAAAGGAATGAAAATGTGGTTGACTATTAAAATTTTTTGCTACATCAATTGTAAAGCCTGAAGTTAAGATAAGTAACATAGTGATTGCAAGTAACAAGAATTTATTACAAATATAAAAACTGCAAAGGCACCAGAACTTAAATGTTCCCATCACCAAAAAATCCTAAGTCTGCAAGATGTTAGTTACGTTTAGACTGATTCAAGCACTTCACAATTTATCTGATAGTATCATGTTATCTACTGTAAGCACATATAATTTTAGGTACCAGTTATACCTCAACAAAGCTCAGGCTGGGGTGAAAATAAAAACAGGGAAAAACAGTACTGCAGAGTAAGGCTGTGAGAAATGACAGTCACAACTGGCAGAAGACATCGAATGCACAAGGAGCTCAGGTGCTTAGTCAATGTCAGCAAAACTCTGAGGCTCCAGCTAGTAACAACGGACCCCATATACCTAATTCCCTCCAGAACAACCACTACAGTGAGAGCCTCACCACTTATAAGGACATGAAATGAGGATTATGGGACAAGAAATTTTGGAAGCAGTGAGTCTGAGCATATGTGGAATCTGATTTTTGTCACCTTAAGAAAGAGAATCCCAAGCAGGCTTCACAAAACTAGGATTAGCTTTCCCAAATTCCAAAGCTTTCAAGAACTTCCCACCCCATCTGGAAGCAGTGGAGCAAAGGGACTAAAAATGAACACATTGCTGGAAAACCTAGTAAAGGACCTGAGAGATGTGTCTCACCCCAACCCCTGAGATTCTAAGATAATCATGACAGGCAGGTCACACACCACATCCACCACCCTCATCTGCCAAGGCGGTAATTTCTTTTGTGAGAGTGCAACTGAGGATTTCAGGACTAGCAGAAACTATATGCCTGTGAAGTGAAGTCACCATGCTGAATAAAGGAAGATTCAGGGGAAATTACCATACTGATTTGAGACTCCTCAGGCCTCTACACCACCCACCCACGACTGCCTCAGTTCACAGAAGATTGGCAGCCGAGCTGATAACTGGCAGGCATAAAGCTGGAAGGTGATTGGCTCAGAAACAGCACCCTGTATGAGCTTTCCAGAGCTGCTATAACAAATTACCATGCACTGATGGGTTAACATAAATTTATTTTTCTCAGTGTTAGATGCTTACACCTGAATTTCAAGAATGGAATGCTCTTGAATGCTCCATGCTCTCTCTTTGTGGCTGCTAAAGGGGTCTTCTGCCTTGTCTCTTGCAGCTTCTGGTAACCCCAGGCCATTTTTGGCTCATATCAATTTAAATTTCATCTCCACTTATACCTTACATGGCCCTCTTACTCCATGTCTGAGTTTCTGCCTTTTCTCAAAACAACACAGTAATACTGGCTTAAAGGTCCACCCTACTCCAGTAGGAGGTCATTTCACCAAAGTAACTAAATCCACAACCATCACATTTCTGAATAAAGTCACATTCTGAGGTACAGGGAGTTAGGATTTTAACATATATCTGGGGGAAATCACAACTCCACCCATAACAAAGACAGTGAGGCTGCACAAATTTGCACACAGTAGCTTTACTTTTAGTAGCCAAAAGACTTAGCCAGGCATGGTGATGCACACCTGTAATCCCAGCACTTGGGAGGCTGAGGTAGGAGGATCATTGTGTGTTCAAGACCAGCTTGGACCACAAAGTGAGCTCAAGGCCAGCCTGAACTGCATAGCAAGACCCTGTCTCAAAGAAATAAGACTTAATGGCCAAAATGGCCTCCAATGGGTGATTAAATGATGATGAATACCTACCGTGTACCATGGAATACCACTCTTCAATGAAAAAGGTGAAAACAGTATTGGTATTGCAATAGCTTGGATGGCACTCAAGGGCAACATGTTCAGTGAAGAAAGCCAATGTCAAGTGCTGCCAGATCCCAATATGTAAAATGCTTGAAGGGACAAGTTTATAGAAATGAAAAGCAGATTACTGGCTGCCACAAAATAGTAAGAAAAAAGATGTCACTGAATATAAATGAATATACCCACTATCAATGGTACCAATTATACATAGATATTTAGGAGATTTTTTTGTTAGGATGGAAGAGCTAAGCATCCTGACTATACAAATTAAACAAATCTACAAAAGGGGTAAAATAGCGCAGCAATGTGTGTACACATTACAGCAAATGAAGTTTCCTTGTGTTGATGCTGCGCGGGAGTCGCATGGGATGTGATGTGGGGGGAAACAGCGAGAATGACACACAGCACTATCTTTGCAACTTCCTGTTAACTGGCAATTAATTCAAAATACATCAACTAGAAAAAGGTCTCAAAAGTAGCAAGAAACTGGTCAAAACTCAGAAATCACTAAACAAACACAAAAGAGCAGTAAAGAGATGTCCCAGAAGAAACATCTGTCACAGGCCTAAACATCTGTCACAGGCCCGGACTGGAGCTGCCTGCAGGTGCAGGAGGAAATCTCCCAGAAGACGAAACTGACAAATGCCAGCAGCTGTGGATCACCCTGGAAGAACGATTATAAAACTGTGGGAGAAGTTAGAGATAAGTGAGTAATCAACAGGTATGAAATAAAGCGGACTACAAAGGAGGCAGCATCCTGTCCGGAGAGGACAGCACAGGGAAGGAAGCACAAGCGGGCATCCCAACAGGAACCTTCCGATGCCAGGGACAGTTTGAACACCAAGGCTTCCTTACAACCATCACATCATCACTTCAGACAGCAGAAAATTTAAAAGCCCAGCCTACTTCAGGACTGAGCACAGAGAACTTAATCCCCATCTTCTGTTATAGTAAATCAACAGATAATGTCCCAACCGGAAAGATCAGGAATAGCAGCATATAACTATTGTTTGACCAAAAGAACAGAAATAGCAGTGAGAGAACTATGGAAAAGGACAGCTCTTTTTCATAACAAGGCTTGAAGGAATGCTTGTTTCACCAGAGCTATGTGCAACACACAGGCAAACAAAATACAAATCCTCCACTCTGTGTATAATAGTAATTTAAAAACCTTTCAAGTGAGAAAAATGAAAACTTTCATACCAAAGGAAGGAATTCTAAAACCTGCAGGAAAATCTGATTTAAAAGAAGAAATATATGGTTTTAACACAAATCTGAGACCTATGTTAAAATATCATGGAAGTCAGTTGTTTTCTCTGATTTCACAATCTAAGATGTTAGAGTGTCAAGTACAGTAATATCTGTATAAGACTGTTGAGGCAGATTGCCAACTGGTGGTCAACTTGTAACACCCAGCTGAACTGAATCAGTGTGGTGCTGGGTGTGGGCAGCCTACCTGAGGACTGTTGCCAGCAGCATTAAAAAAAGAGAATCAGACAGGAGGAGGCAGCCCTGCTGATCTGGAGAAGAGGGTCATGTTGGTTTTCCTGCTACGAACTTGGCTGTTCTCGTCATCGGAGGAACTTAGGACCTCACTGTTGCTGAGGATGCCTGGGGTTCTCTTTGAGGAAGCTCTGGTCCTTACTTTGAGCGTCACTTCCTGGTTCCAGTGCAGATTCCTCAGCCTGCTGGTATAGATCCTCCATCCCACTGGCACAGTCTTTCTAGCTTCCACCCGTGACCTCTGAGCCTTTCCACTATAGGTCCTTGATACAAACTTGCATGAGACATCTTTGTGGGCTCCAGGCCTCCGTTTGGACACATGGAAGACACTGTTGTGGGCTCTGGGTTTTCAGTTGGACTGATGAAGGGCATTTCTGTGGGATCCAGACCCTTGGTTGGATTCTTTGGGTCTCTAGTGTGTGGACAGATCTCTCACTGTCTTTTGCATTTCACTCTCTGAGTGAATATCACAAAATAAAATCTTATAAATTATATCTTATATTAAATTGTTTTCCTTACAAACCTTGACTACAGCACTGTCCTCTTTAAATTAGCCATAGGGACCTATTTTGAACCGAAATAAATTATAAGGAGAGGTAAAAACCCTCAACAGCATAATCACAAAGCCAAATACTTTCTTCCTAAAGATGCATTTTCATCTGGAACAATCTAATGAAAATTCAGCTATTCTAGTAGAGATGTAGAATTTACCATGGAGGAACACCCTGGCTTACTTGCATGGCATTATCATTTACTTAATCCCAATCATATTATAACTTCTTTCTACTCTTCACCAGAACAGACTTGATCATACTGCCTTTGATTCAGTGTTGACATTAATTTATTATTTCCAAAACTCACATGGCCAAGTGTCATGTCTTCCATACAAATGGTCCCTTAAGCTAAACTGGCTGACACAAAGAGGAGAAACTGTTCTTAAACTATGAAGATATATTCCTCTTTTCACGCTCACTCATTCCTCCCAGCAATAGGTTGATTTAAACATTGAATGACAGTGAAGACTAGTTGGTTTGGTTGAACTAGACTAGTAGTTTTCAATCCTTATTATGCATCGGATCTACTTGACGAGCTCTGAATAAAAGACACAGATGTACAAGCTCCATGCCGGGGTTTAATATTGTAACAGCTCTACTGAGATACAACACATAGCACACAACTCACCTACTTAAAGTGTTCAATCACAGTCAATTTTAGAACATTTTCATTCCTTTTTCTTTTGGTATTTTTGAGACAGGGTCTCGCTATGCAGTCCAGTCTGGCCTTGAGCTCACTTTGTAGCCCAGGCAGGTCTTGAACTCACAATGATCCTCCTGCCTCAGCCACCCGAGAGCTGGGGTTACAGGAATGCACCATCATGCCCGGTGCTAATTTTAATTATTTAAAAAATTCCCATATGGTGTTGTTACAGCTTGTATCCCCACCCCACCACAAAGTCTCATGGACTCAGGTGGGACTTCTGGGAGGTGACTGTATCACAGGGAGTGATGCTCACTAGTGGGTAAGTTTACAGCTAAATGTCATTCAAGGAGGTGAAGCCTGGTGGGAGGAGCAGGTGGGTCAATGGGGCCATGGCCAGGCAGGGTCTCTCTCTCTACCTCCTCCTTGGATAGCTGTCTCTGCTTTCTGCCACCGTGCCATGAAGTCTTACTCTTCTGCCATTCCTCCCTGCCTCAGAGCCAGTCTATCAGGGACCACAACCTCTACACACTTTGAACCAAAATAAACTTTTTCTTCATACACTTGTGGGCATCAGGTATTGTGTCTCAGAAATGAGAAAGTAAGCTAAACAGCTAACATCCTCCATCCTCCTGCCTCTCCAGCTCTACGTAACTACTAATCTATCTGTCTCTGTTAATTTGCCTATTTTGCACATGCCATGTAAGTGGAATTACACGACATACTGTACCTTGTGTCTAGTACCTTTGCCTACTGTAAGTTTCATTTATGTTGTATCACACACAAGCATGTCATTTTTTTCATCTCCAAATAATATTCTTCTGTATGAAAATACATTTTATTGGTCCATCTATGAAGGGACATTTGAGTTGTTTCTACTTTTGGCTGTTATGAATAATGCTATCATAATCAATTATATCCAAGGTTTTTGTGTGAACATGTGTTACCAGTGCTCTTCAACATGTGACTAGGAGTGGGCTGTTTGGGTCATATGCTAATGCTTTAACCCCGGAACTTGCAGGGTCATATCTGCCAAGTGGAAACAGAAAAAGTCAGCGACTACACATAAGCATTAGCTTCCACGTGTGCATTTCTAAATTTGCCACAGGAAACTTCAGCCTCCTTATTGACACCCAACTCATCTCCAAAGTATAAAGCTTCCCAGTAACTAAAACACCCCAATCAGAAAACGCTTATTAATGACATATTCTATGTGCACAAATTCGTCCTCCATCACAGATTATATTCTCCTCTACAACTTCTAGTCCACTTTTCCATGCAAATTCCCACTGAGACACCTTTCCTCTGTGCAGCTTGTTCTCTGCAGTTGCAGTGAGAAGCTTAATCACTTCAGCCTGCAAGGGGAAGTTAAATACGTTCTGTATTCTATACCAAGAGCTTTGAGTACTCTTTCCCAGTAATTTTCCACAGGAACTTTGTGAAATTAGCATCTTAACATTATAGAGCAGAAGTTGAGGACCTAAGCGATCAATTTGTACATAGTCCTGACACAAAATAAAATCAAGATTTGTTGCCAAGACAATGTGACTCCTCACTTGCTGGTCTTCTCATTAACTGCCTTACCTTCTTATTATAATATTTCGCACAGAGTTGAACTTTAATAATGCAAAAACACCAAATGCCATTAATTGTTCACTTTTCTCTTTATTTGTTTGGGTGCTGGACTCTGTCTCCTAGGCACTGTGCTCAGCTCTGGGCATAGTACTGCACTCCTGACCCCTAAAGCCGACATTCTAGTGAAAGCAACAGATTATTATTCCAGTAATTCCACATGAAGAAGCCCAACTACAAACCCAGATAGGAAAGGATGGCTAGAGATGATGTGGGCATGAAGAAGTTCTGATTTTAATAGAACTCTGCCTGTATGTTTTTCTCTTTGAAACTGACCCTCCGCCACTCCATGATGTCTGGGTTGGGCAAGCCAATCACAGCACCCCAAATCCAGCCAAAGGGATTTGGAACCCTACTGCATCCCGGTTACTGTAGTATATACACCACTGTCTAGACACAACTGAAAGGAAAAGAACAGATGGAGAAAATTGTTAAACCAAATAGAACAGAATATAGTCCTGTGTACTAGCCAGTGCTGGGTAGGTCAAGCTGTGATAAAAAGCCAACCAGAAAATCTCAAAATAATGAAGTCTAGCTTTCCTCCGATGGCATTTCCACTGGGTGTCAAAGAGCCCAAGAGCTCACTCTGGGACCCTGGTGGCAGAGACTCCCACCGACAAGTGCTTCCCTGATCTCTTCCTGAGCGGGGAAGAAGGGAGATGATGAAGCACGCATCAGTTCATGACAGAGTAGACACACTTCCATCTTTCTGAGCAAAGCAAGTTTATATGTGGCTGAATTTCGAAGGGAGGCTGCATGCCCCTCTCGTGTATACATTGCTCCTGTGGGGAGAGGTACCATACCTTTTCTGGGGCTCCCATTTTCTCTCCACTTGCTAAGTTGAAACACCACAAGCTGCCATCACAGAAATGGCTGCTCTTCCTTTTACCATAGACATGTACAGAAAGAAAAGGAGGCCAAACCAAAGCGGTAAAACTGAGAAAATGGGTTCAAGGGAGCCACAGGAGTCCATGGGGCTGGGAAACTTCTAAGATTCCTGGTCAGAAAGAGACCATTTATGTATTACTATTATTGTCATTGCTACTATTATTTAAGCCAGTTGGAACTGGGTTTCTGTGACCTGTAACCTGCAGTGCCCAACTAAACTTGTCTGGAAGACCAGACCTCCGGTGAGGTGCGATATAAAAAGTAATGAGACGTAACCAAGAGGTTCTATGAGCCTCACATTTAAGCCATCTGAACAAAGGGATGCTGACTTTTACCTCAAAAGTTCTTATGAGGATAAAAAAAGTTCACATATTAAGCCATTGAAGTCACCATGAGCTCCCTCCCAGGCGTTCATTAAAACCAAACGCTCTGTCCTTCCTTCTTTCCCTAGCCTCTCCCCGAGCTAAAGGAGAAGCTATATTCCATCTTCTTTTTTGTTTTATTTTGTCTTGTGGTACTAGGAATTGAACTCAGGACCTTCGGGCAGGCGCTTGTGCCACTGAGCTACATCCCTGGCCTTCCATATTCATACTGTTACCACGTAACATATGTTTACAGGGTTTGATAAACACCGATGGAAACAGCGTAAATGAGGGGTGATTAGGACAGAAAGGGGGCTGACAGCAGAAGGACCTAAGCACAAGGGTAAAAAACACAGGAACCAAAGCCTTCGCATTGACTCCTGGATTCAAAGCCACAGCTGTTGAAGTATGTCACACACAATGGCCTTCTCAGCCTTCACTGAGCTGGGGATAAGACATTCCTATCTTGTGCCTCAGCTGCACCCAAACTTACTGGACCTGAGCAACAGACACTGGATAATGTCCGATATAATTTGATGATTGATAATTTGATACATATTTCTCCACTTGTATAGGAGAATTACAGAACTCAAGCCCAAAGGACAATAGATCATAAGTGTAAGAAATCTAGCAATAACTTCAATTCATCACTGTCTTTTTCTTTCTTTCTGACTTGACAAATAAACTGCTATACACACTGCCCAATTCTGAGCAGAAGTTGTACCAGCTGTTATCAGATCCAGCTTTAAGTGCCCTTAGAGAATTCAATTTCAGCAAAAAGTGACAAGAGAAAATGAAACACTTGGTCAGCATTAAAAGGAAAAATAAAGAGGACTGAAAATGAGGTACCTTCCTCTACAGAAAAGTGTTATATCTCTGATGGTTTTAAAGGGTTAGAAATAGGAACTTCCTCATTCATTCAAAAATATCTTAGCAAAATTATTCTCCAATGATGTCAAGAAGGCTAAAGTAGTCATTCACGTCCTTACTTTTTACATTTACTTGTTTATGTCTGTTGGTTTATTTAGTCATAGGTTATAAGAAAAAGCAACTAATTGGTTTATTCTGTAACATTTATTTTTATGCACATCACATTGGTTTGCAAACTGTACAGGTTTAAATAATCATAGTAATGAATGGTTATGTACTCATAGTGCTTTATAAATTTACAAAACCTTCATAGAGAAGTATTTTATTTCTTGTGGAAAAAACATCAAGACGGCTACAAGTAGAATCAGTCATTTAAAAATAAAGAACCAAGATTTGAATTTGTCAATTGAGTTGTTCAAAAGCTGTGCTAGAAAGTGATTCTGTGAAGCCTGGAACCCAGGTCTGTGACTTCGTCATTAACCTTATAGACAGTGAGCCAAACTTGGCTCAAATCTCGGCACAATGCTCATTCCTCAATGACTTGATGTAAACTGCATCTCATGTTTGTGCTTCATGTTCCTTGTGTGTAAAATCAGGATAAATTTACAGTGTTCCCTGGGAGCTTTAAGTGACCAATAGTTACACCAGCATCTGGAATGAAACAAGCTTTGCATGACCCTTGCTGTCATTATAGCTGCTGTATTCTCCTCACTATGTCTTAGTACCTTGTGAGTACATTGATTTCTCATCTATTCTATAGTTTCAAGAATAGATGAACCTGGATTTGAATATTATCCCTGATCCTTATTCTCATGTAAATGAGGGTAAGCTCATTGTGACTGCGACCTCAATTATAAAACTTCAACAAGAATCTTCAGGACAGATGGATGTGATTTCCAGTGAAGAAGATAATGCCATACATCATACACCCCGTGCTCAGCATGGCATCAGCACCTCAGAACTGGGAATTACTATCAAATGTGTGAGTTTTATTTCTGTAGCTGGCACTTCCATCTGCAGTGATTAGATCTCTGATTCATGAGGTGCCAGCCCTCCAAGATTACCTGGAATTCTCCAAGGGTGTTTGACACAGCCAGTTCTCTTAAGCAACCCGTGGCCTCTTCCTCAGTGTTTCATGTTCCCTATTGCATCATTCTCAGGTGCAAAAGAGTTCAGAGTTAGACTCCTTATGCAGTAAATGGTACGATGGGGAAATAAATCATCCATGGGGAATTAAACCTGGGATGAATCAATCATGACCAAAACACTCTAAAGGATGAATGAAGATTTTGGTGATGATGAGTTGTGTAAATCTGACTGCAGGTACTAACACTACAGTTAAGAATGTACATGACACTATGAACATTCCTCCAGCACCTGCTAATACCCAGTTCGGTTCTATGTGTATCAGAACTTTAGAATGCAAAGTCTTATCATTTCCAGGAAATGATGCAAAAGAAGTTAAACATTTTCCACAAGCTGCGAAGGAGCGATTCTGGAATACTATGCTAGAAAGCCCCCATCCCACCACCTTCAAGTCTGATCATTACTATACCTCTTGTCCCTTTCCACACTACTGCTGAGCTAGGGATCTCTCATTTTTTAAGAGAACAATATCCCTGGGCAGAACTGTGAGGACTCAGCCTATTAGATTCCCACATGCTCTGCTTTGGTGAGACGATTTATCTGTAGGTGCCAGTAGCAGAAGCCACTGGAGTCTTACATCTCTGTGATGTCTGACAGTCTAAAGCAGTTACAAAAGAAACAGTGTAAACTAACAAAGTCAGGACTTTCAGAGTTTCTAGTATCCATCTTCCAGGGAATCTGTAAATAACCAGAGGTAAACCTGCAAAGCCCTAGGAAACTTTGAAAGATACGTCTCTTTGGGTGACAGGGAGAGAGTGACTGATGACAAGAAGCCCTCATGGCGCAGTATCACAGCTGTGAAGCATGGCATGCAGCTGCCAGGAGGAAGCGACGCTGCTACTGACAGTCCCTGAAATGGGCGGCTAATGCCTCCACGGCCCTCTAACTTATTCATTCTAATATTTAATGTTAGAGCATGTGAACCACTGTAAAAGATAAGAAAAAATTCAGTCACCCACTGTGCCATGGGAAACTTCTGTCTGATCATTTTTCTCTTGCTCCAGATGGGACAGTAAATAAACATAGAAGGAAAAAAAAAATCCGTGGATTTGAAGGCAAGCCATTTGATATATTTCTCAGGAGAAAATTAAAGGTAATTCTCAAAAAGTCAAAAGGAAGTCTTGTCAATTCTATTTCAACCTTGTCGATTGTATTTCACCCTTTCACAAGTAAATCAAAATAGACAACTAAGAAAACATGGCTGAACGGAGGAGCCTCACTCAAAGCTACTCAAGAGAAATTCAGCTGAAACACAGGCAAGTGGACAAAATGGGACAAACACCCTAAAACTATGATCAATTTGGCATAAGAAAATAATAGGTCAAGGAAAGCATAAATAAAGGAGTTAATAAAACAGCTATCCAGCCCACCCAGCTGCCAGTGGGTCACGAGATCAGGATGACTGCCCACCATACTTGGAATTTTAAAAGCAGGAAAAGGAAAAATGTGCACTAAAATAATGGGGCTAAATCAAGCCATAATGGATAGACTTGGGATATAATGTTCCTGCCTCTTCTGCCTTCCTCCAAGTATAAGACGCTACAGTCCAGCAGTAAATTCTGCCAGCACAAACTGGCCCCTTCCTGACGATCAGCCAGCTTTTCTTTTTTTCATTTTTTTCTCTTTTCTTGTTTTCCTTTTCTTCCCTTTCCTTTTGTGCACCAGAGTGCCAACTGGAACTGCCAGGAACAAGATTAAAGACTACAGTGGTGTTTAGTAAATGGAACAGCTAACCCCTACCTCCATGACCTGTGCTTAGAGAGGCACAGCAAACTGAACAGCCCTGTACCTCAGGATTGTGAAGCTTTGGGATGTGCCAATGCCATCAGAGATGGGAACAGAAAGGTACCCCGCAACAAGCCCCCATCTTGCCCAAGGAAGTGACAGACTATAGCAGAGGCAGGTGACGATGGCAGCAGAACTTGTAAAGCAATGAATGGGAAGTTAGCACCCCACCTCGCAGAGAGCACTAGGAATTGGGACTGAGCAGCCTTGGACTGCAGCAGCAGCAGCAGAGCACCAGACCATATCCCAGCATCCCACGCCAGCCTGCAATAAACAGCCCAAGGACGGAGACTTGCCAGTGGGAGAGGAACACAGAAGGCTGAGCAAGGACCGGAAGGAGCCAAAGGTGCAAGGGACCGAAAACAACAGATAAACTGGGAGAGAGACGCCACCAGGAGAGACAGGGTGCATAGTGGGAGGCCAATAAAAGATATACAGAAAGTACTGGCTGAAGATCAGGTCCCCGTATCTGGAGGTCAAGGTCAACCTCAAATCCAGTACCATGTCTACTGTAGGTTTGGCAGTGGTATCCAGTAGTTTTGGACTCTTGGTGGACAGAATAATTTTGGTTTTTTAGTTTGGCTTTAGTTTTCTTCTTTTTATGCTGTTTGTTACCTATTCCTTTCCCTTTTTATTTTGTCTTTTACCTATATTTTTGTTCTAATCTATTTGCTTTATTTCCCCCTTTCTTCAATTTACCTCTCTAGACTTAATCATGTTTTCATATGCGTGAATAGTCTCTCTAATTTTTCTGGTCAACTTCAATAATCCCTTGCTAACTCCTTCATTTATTCTCTTCTGCCGGGGCTGGGGATATAGCTCAGTGGAATAAGCGCCTGCCTAGCAAGTGCAGTGTCCTGAGTTCGATCCCCAGTACCGCAAAAAAAAAAAAAAAAAGTTATTCTCTTCTGCCCTCTTCTCTAGTTTCCCAAAGCTTGTGAACTACAAGCCATTCTCCCTAATGACCATAGAGGCAAAAATCCTCAATAAGATACTAGCAAACAGGATTCAACAAATCATCAAGAAGATTATAAACCATTACTAAATGGGATACACCCCAGCAATTCAGGGACGGTTCAATATATGCAAATCAATAAATGTAATACATCATATCAATACAGCCAAAGATAAAAATCACATGATCATCTCAATAGCTGCACAAAATCTTTTCACAAAGTCCAGTGCTCACTCATGATAAAAACCCTATAGAAATTCAGAATAGATGGTCTTTATCTCAATCTGAAAAGCCATCTATGAAAAACCAACAGTCAATATCATACTGAATGAACAAAAGCTGAAAGCTTTCACTCTAAAATCAGGAACAAAATAAGGATATCCACTATCATCATGCTTATTCAATACAGTTCTGGAAATATTAGCCAGAGAAATTAGAGAGGAGAGAGAAATAAAAAGAATAAGGACAGGAAAGGAAGAAATCAAATTATCATTATTTGCATATGATACTCTACATAGAAAACCCCAAAAACTCCACCAAAGGAGTTCTAGATTTAATAACCAAATTCAGTAGCATAGCTGAATACGGAGTCAAAACTCAAAAATCAATAGCAGTCCTGTACACAAACAACAAACTCACTGAGAGAGAAATTAGGGAAACCACACCCTTCACAATAGCATCCAAAAAATGAAATTCTTAGGAATCAATCTAAAGAAGGAAGTAAAGGACTATATATTGAAAATTACAGAATTATGAAAAAGAATATCAAATAGAATATTATAAAATAGAAAGATATCACTTGCTCATGGATAGGAAGAACCAATACAGTGAAAATGGCCACATTCCCACAATTGTTATACAGATTTAATGCAATCCTGATCAAAATACCATTAGCATACCTTACAGCAGTATAGAAAGTATTTCTAAAATTCATCTGGAACCATAAGAGATCCCGAATAGCAAAGGCAATCTCAGGTAAGAAGGTCAAAGCAGGAGGCATCTCAATTCCTGACCTGAAATTATACTACAAACCTACTGTGCTAAAATCAGCATGGTACTGGCAAAAATACAAACCTGAGGACCAGTGGAATATATTAGAAGATGTATATACAACTACAAACAGACACAGCCAACTTAACTTTGACAAAAGGGCCAAGCATGTTCACTGGAAGAAGACAGCCTCTTTCATAAATGGTACCAGAACAAATGGCTCTCTACATGCTAAAGACTAAAACTAGACCCATGTCTATTATCATGCATTAAAATTAAATAAAATGGATCAAATACCTAAATATTAAAACAAAAGCACTAAGTCTACTAGAAGAGCAATTAGATAGAAATCATGAAAACACATGTATAGGCAGAGAGTTGATGAACAAAACCCAGACTGCATGGGAAATACTTCAAAGAATCCACAACTGGGATCTCATTAAAATTATTTTGCACAACAAAAGAAATCACCAACAAATTGAAAAGACAACCCATAGAAGGTATAAAATTTTAGCTAATTTTTCCACAGACAAAGGACTTCTACCTTGAACATATAAGGAACTGAAAAAATCAGACCCCCCCCCAATTCAAAGAGCCAATCCAAAAATGGGCATGTGAGATGAATAAACACTTCTCAGATGAAGAAACACAAATGGCAATAAATATATGAAAAATGTTCAACATCACTGGTCATTCAAGAGATGCAAATTAAAACAACACTGAGATTCTATCTCATCCCAGAAAGAATGACTATCATGAAAACATCAACCAATAACAAATATTTGAGGAATTGTGGGGGAAAAGGAGCTCTCTTGGTGAGAACGCAGACTGGTACAACCACTGTCAAAATCAGTGTGGAGATTCCTCAAAAAACTAGGATTAGAGGCCCCATTTGACTGAGATTTTCCCCTTCTAGGTATCATTGTAGAAGAATTTAAAACATCATATCCCAGCTATATATGTTCACCCATGTTTACAGCACTATAATTTGCAATAGCCAGATCTTGGAAACAACCCAAATGCCCATCTACCAAGGAATGGATAAAAAGATGTGATATTTTTATACAATGGAGTACTACTCAAAAATAAAGAAGGATTATCATGAGATTTTTATAGGTAAATGGATGCAACTTGAGACCATACTCATAAGTAAAATAAATCAGACTCACATATATATACATCATATTGCCTCTCTGGTATGAGAAACTGGAAGAGTAAATAAAGTCTAAAATGTACAAAGCAGTAAATAATGTTTCATGCAACAGGAGATGCTCAGATATCTGAAATACTTCTCACTTGTGTTAGGAAGTACAACATTCAAACCCCTCACAAAAATCCAGACTAACCTGTCTTAGCTAGTAACATTTACACAAATAGTAAACTCTAGTTTTTATTTGAAAGAGTACATGGATATGAAATAGTTTTGATACAAATGAGTTGTAAGTGGGGAATGTACAAATGAGTTGTAAGTGGGGAATGCTTAAACCATTCAGCACTATTTCCACCTTTCTATGAATTCTTACACTAGAAAGCACAAGTTTCTGGTCTTTTCATTTAGCAACTGGTCTCAAGTTAGACCCTCTCCCCCAAGCAAAAGCAAAACCCAGGTTTTCTCCATAGCTATACAGGTGTCCCTACTTGTAAGGGTTCATCCATCACAAGAGAAAAATAACTTTGGCTGATGTGTCAAATAGTAATATTAGGTAGAATAAAAGAATAAAAAGATTGTTCTTTTAAAATATGTTAACTTCTAAAAATAAAAAGATGACATGTATAAAAGTCATGGTTTTGTGAGTTGAAAAGGTAACCGTGACTAACGTAAGCCTTTTTATGAATAGTAACACAAACCCTAGAAACAAGAAGGAAATATTCCTCGGAAACCCTACCTTCTCCATTCTTGCACTGGAAATGATTAAAATCATTCTCAAAATAAAAAATAATTAAAGATAAATGTATAGTAGATAAGGTGAAATGGGAAGCAATTGTTCCAAAGGAAATAGAATTAGGATGGCTGAAAGGGGAAGGAGTATTAGGGAAAAGGAAAACATGCAGGTCCATTATACTATTAGCATCTCTTATTTCATTAAAAAGGAAAGTTTGCGCTAGTATCGATTGGAATAACTTCCTTAAGCCCATGATACCCTAAGCAACTATCTTAAAGATAATAATATGTAATGTATTCACTACTGTTATTCTCTTATTATTTTGTTATGATATTTGTCTTACTTTTTCCCATAAAATTAAAAAAAAAGAATTTGTTAAGTAAAAAGAAGAACTAGCTGAATTATTTTTTGCAGATAAATTTCACATTGATTCAAAAGTACACTAGTAAGGATGATTAAACAATCATTATATTGACTTAAAATTTGTGTGGGAAATTGATAGTTTAAAAAATGGCAACCAATTCTTTCTTACTTCAAGAACACATTAAAACTTAGCTGAACAACAAAATTACCTGTAAACAAATCTCAGCACATAGATCAATGACTCCTCACTAATGTGCTAAGCAATTAAAATAGAACTATGAACTTAGAACTATGGATCATGAGAAAGACCAAAAAGTTTCTAGTTCAGCCCCTGAGCATGCAAAGCCATACCCTGGTTTTCATGATGGAACAGATTTGTCCATGCACACAACAAACATTTACTATACACCAGGTATGTCAGAAGCCTTCTCAGGTCCAAAGCAGGGCATGCAGCATCTACCCTCTAAGAATTCATGGTTCATCTGGAAAAAAATCCCTACAATCAAGGATTGATGCTTTAGTTCTTCTATGAACACTATAAAATTAGTACAAGAATAGTTAATACTCAAGCTTCTCCAGCAGGACCTATAGGAACCACTGATATATGCTAAATAATGCATTACAGTGAGTTTGATCATGTCATTGTCACTGCAGAAACAACCTAGCTGAGGCTCAAGGAGGTTATGTGCCTTGTCTCCAGCCACACAGCCAGCACAGAACCCTAGTGACTGCAAAGTTCAGGTTGTCTTCTACATGCCCTGGATGTCAGACCACCGTCAGACAAGAATCACCATGCTATCTGAGCGCAAAAGTGACTGGCCACACAGGGAGGGGTGGCAGAAGGTCTCATAGAGAAAGTGACACAAATAAAAAATGAATAAAATGAAGTACTTCCACATAGAAATTTTAGTAAACCCATCTCAGCTTGTATAAGTATTCATTGAATTTACAGCCAATTTTATTTTCTAAATTTTAGTTTAAAAAGTACTTTGCAGTTGATGTGTTTCCTATCAGCTGGCAATTGATCTCAGGTAGTAAGAGAGCTGGCTCCTCCTACCGAGTTGGATTTGGGTTTTGTACTTTTCCCCTAAACACATGCCACTAGATGGCAGGAGCCGCACACCCATTCTAAGGCCCGTAGCTAACAGGGTCAGCACTGCAGCCGTTTGCTTCACAAAAACGTTCCTTTAGAGATCTAAATCTCCATGTTATTATCAGAGTAAAATCAGCCCTACAAGCGTGGATGTTCAAGACTAGGTAACATCTTTACTGGACCTGGAGAACTGTCCCTTCCATAATTATTTCACATCTTCACGACTTAAAAAGTTCTGATAGTTTCCAAAAAACCCCAGCATAACCAATATAATTGCTCTAATTTTTAAATTTTTCTCTGTGTAGATCACAGCTTCTATTCTAAAACTAAGGTACTAGACATGTGCCTACTTTTGAAAAGTCAAAGTGAGGCAAAATCACTTTATGGAAGATTCATATTATCCCTCCTAAGTCAATAAATAACTATAATTTGTAAGGCAGTCTGTCCAATTCTTGGCTTTTCCACAGTGGCATGTGAAAATGAGCATCAAGTTAGTTCAATCTGTATTCGGTTTCAAGTAAGTTGGTGTGAATGGAAGCCCAGTACTGAATTTTGGTTTCTTCACCATTTTCAATCTAGATGTCTGTTTGTCACTGAGAGAAGCATGAAAATGTTATTTTGGTTATGAAACTGCCATGAAAAGCAACCTCAGTGTGTCAGCTAATGGAAAGAGCTCCAGGCAAAGCCATTATGTGGATGGGCAAATGAAAGGAGCCCGGAAGCAAACTGTAAAGAGTGGGTATGTGTATTAAATTTAAGCCCTGGGAAGAGAGGAAGAGAGACTTGGAATGAAAAATGAAAATGATCCAGAGTAAGTACCATGCTCGTTTCCATAGGAAATAACGTCAAACCGCTGAACAGCTATTTCCTGATAAGCATGTGCAACCTTTAGAATGCTTTCAAAATTATGGGTTAAAAATATTCTACCAATGCTGGAGATAGTTATAAGAAGGCACTTTAAAAATAAGATATTCTACAGGCACTTGATCCTGTTTTTAGAGCATTTTAGAAAGAACACTCATTTTAGATACACCAGTATAAGCTATGAATACGGGAGGTTCGTAAGTGGAATTTACCTCAAAGAAAGCTCCCATTGAATAATGTATGTTTCTCTGCTCAAATTGAAACTTTAAAAAGTCAGATTCCCAGGACAAGTGTTGTTTTTAATTTTCATTTGAATATAAGATTAAAAGCATATTAAGAAAAAAAGTACCTCAGTTAGCCAGAAGGGGACTCTATTCCCAAATCTAAAATTGCATGCTCTACGGAAAGTGCCTTTCCTCTCCTGAATGATGCTTCAGCATAACACAGTTTAAAGATTACGTGGAAATCTTTAAAAGGATCCTACCTATGTCTTTAAAGAGTGGGGTAAGTACTTTTTAGGACGTTATCATTTACGGTATCAAAACTAGCTATAATTTACCTGTTAATGACCAATCATCTAAAAAGATGCCATTCTGTAGCAACACAATCTTCACAACTGATCATTTAAATGCCTAGCTCTTGTACTTACTCAACCGAAATGTGTTACTCTTTTATCTGCCGATTCCACGAGACCGTCTGTTTTGGAACGCAGTTTGATAGAGACGGCTGCTTTTCTTGATGGTTTAGTTCAGGGTGCTAAAGTAGAGTAACAGCGATAGGCGGTTCATAAATAACACGAACTTAATTCTCCCACTTCTGAAAGCTGCGTGTCTGGGATCAGGGTGTTAAGAAATGGGCCCTGGTGAGGGCTTCTTTAGGATACAGGCTGCTCATTTCCCTCTGTGCTTTCACAGTGCAGAGAGGACAAGGGGCTCACTGCTGTTTCCCGCATGAAGGTGCCCATCACGCTCCTGAGGACTCCAGCTTCATGGCTTCAGCACCACCAAAGGCCCCACATCCCTGCACCATCTTACTGGAGGTTAGAGTTTTAATATATGAACTTGTGGAATCCTAATGTTCCGTGGAAAACACTTGGTTTACTGGGAAATAAACAAAACAGATGTGTGAGACATTAAAGAAGGTGAAAAATCTACAGAATGGAAAAGGTTATAAATACTTCTTTTCATAATTTGGTTCATTCTCACAAATATGCTATGGTGTATTGGAGAAAAAAAGTTACGACCAAAATGCTGAGATTCCCAGGCGTGAACGGGATGCTCACGTCTCTCCTCAGCTTGGTCGGAGGAAGCCCAGCTGTCTTATGTACTACGTGTAGCGCTAGAGCTTTGGAAGGTCATTTAATCTATGCTTTCCTCAACTATGGGAAGTAAATACCAGTGACGACACCTCAAGGCCTCTCATTTACTTCCGCATCTCTCTGCTTCTTAAAAGGCTGCTACTACTTTCTGATTGTGGCATTCGGGCTCCCTTATTTATTTCCTCGTTCAGTAGGCCCTACGGACACAAGCACACAGACCTGGTTTATCTTATCCTCCACCTCACTTCCAGAGTCTGGAAAGTGCCAGGGCCTCCGTAAGGGCCAGCGGAGAAATCAGTGAGAAGGCGTGGCGGAGATAAGTAAGGTGTGGACTCAGAACTTGGCACACACCGAGCTTTCCATAATAATATATTTCTGTTAATTTTTATATTTACCTTCTCCTAATTGCATATAGTGTAGATTCTAATAAACTGTGCTACTGACAAAAAGTTGCCTTCATAAAGAACTATGTTGGCTCAAACTTAATGCATGGAGGAAAACATTCAGGTGAATAATTGTATTCAGGACATGCGTTAAGGGCAATACTTGTGGCTGTGGTCATGAATGAATGGTTTTTCCAAAACTCACTGGCTGGAGAAAAAGTACCACAGGAGGACAGCACCAAGTGTGAGGACTGAGGCCTGGGAAAGTTATGATGCTCCTGACCTTTCAGAGGAGGCTGAAGCAAGCACAGGGTAAGGTGGAATCATCCACCTGTGGCAGCCCAGGAGTGGTGGACGGGGCTAAAAACCTGATGCTGTTTCCACAGGTTTAATTGCTACTCTGGGTTCATAAAGGAGAAAATCTCTGACTATAGACAGTCCCAGCTGACATCACCCTCTGTGTTTCATCCTGTGACAATGAGAAACTTCCTTCATTTCTGCTTTCTTTATAGGCACCAAACTCAGAAAACTGGACACAACAGCCAGGGGCAATATTCTAAATGCTTCAAGTATGTGAGAAAAACTTGGAAAGAATCCTTTGGCTCAAGCTCAACAGATGAGAGAAGGAAAGCTATTACCTTTGGCATCTGGGGGCAGAAATTTTCCACTCCTGCGAAGCACTGGAAGAGAGACTGGACAATGACAATATGCAATGCTTATTTTTGCTACACCTTTAAAATAACAAGGCATAAAATGGGTTTTTGGGGGGAATATACACCAAATGTAAATGTAAATTTACAGATGCAGTGTATAAAAAGTAGTAACACTTCTTCTCCTGGAAGTATCATGGAGCTAATCCACCAATGTTCTGGTTTCTTTAAAAAGAAAAACAGTTGTTTAATAAGAGGAAAGCAACAAGAAATGTTCCCCTTATATTTCAAGAGGCAGAGGGCAGGAAAGAATAAAATACATACCACTCGGATTTCTTTTTTCAGTACTGGAGATTGAGCACAGGGGTGCTCCCCCACTGGGACACAGCCTCAGCTCTTTAGAATTTGACGCAGGGTATATCTAAACCGCCTCGCTGGCCTCAAACCTAGAGGCATGCATCACACCTGGGCTTGAATTCTCTCCTCTTGTGGAAATATTTCATGCTATTTGATCACTCACAATCTTCCTATAAAAATCATTCTTTGAGCCTAGACCCAATCTTTCCCTCAGGAAAAAACCACTAAAACATACTATAGGAAAAAATAGCATCTCTCAGATCACATTAGGTCCATTTAATTGTATCCCAGATCACAGCCACCTACTCATAAACAGCTAGATGGAATGGTTCACTTTCAATAATTTTCTGCCTTGAAATCGTAAGCCTAGTAGACAGTACAAACTTCTTGAAGGCATCTGAGTGAGTAGAATAAAACAAATGTTGCTGGATTCAAAACTGAAAAATTTATGCTTTTTCAATTTTACAATGGTACCAAAGTCATTCTCAGTTGACAGAAACCATATTTGGAATTTGGGGTTTGGATCTTTTCCCAGCTAGCCATATGCACCCCGCCCTTCCCTCCCAATGCTGCAGAGAGGCACAGCTCCCAGTCAGCCGAGAAATCACGACAGGAAACAAGCAATGCCCCACAGTGCGCTGTGCTGCTGAGCTAAGATGATCAGTAGGGTAGGGACAGTAATTAAACATACTTTCAACTTCACAGTATTTGTAATGTTAGATGAGTTTACTAGTAGGTGACCTCACTGAAAGTTGAAGAGCATCTGTAGTTCCAACACCAAATAGGTTGGAAATATCTGAGTGTTGTTTTGAGGGGAAGATTGTAATCTACTCTAGGAGAAATTCATTGAATATGGGATCCTGACTCAAAGAAATTGTTGAAACCTAAAGTTTCCTTTGTTTCTGAAGAAACACATTAAAAAGGAATGGCATGAGGCAGGTGCTAGTTTGCATGGTAAATGTTCTAGTAAGGTTCCTCTATCATTCTAATATTGCTATGGGTATGAGACCGATGCAAATAAAGAAATAAACAGCACTGTGATATAAAACAAATCTATGATGTAATGATAGAAAGCTTATTACATATTTCCAGCCTTTCATGCCCACTAAAAATATTTTGTAGCTGCAATTATTTTTTTTCTTCTTTCTAAGATGTGGTACTTGTATATATAAAACCTGAAATATATATATATATATATATATATATATATATAATTTTTAATTTCACAAGATTCAGTATAGACTTACAAACGTACGCACTGACAAATGTATACACTGGATTTATAAGTATTTCCAGACTTGGGCAGAGTTGCAGTGAAGATTAGAAATAAGTCCAAGAATCATTCCCTGAAAACATTATCCAAAGAATGAATGTCACTGAAACATTATAGCTTTCACTAAATTTCAACATCATGTTGTTAGTTCCTCAGAAAATACTCAAATGTCCTGATTATTAAATATTTGGGGCACATATGAAAAGTCATCAAGATAGAAAAAATCAAAACTTATCCAGCTTCGAAATAATTCATGATTTTTTTACCTACACTTACAGGATACTATAGATAATACTATTAACACTTTATTTAAAATATTCCTGTTGAAAAGAGCCAACAGGATGCAAACACACATATATTCGGTAAGAAGTGTAGATTCTCTACTGTTCATATGAAGTACAGACAGTATCAATTTTGGGTATATTTTTGTAAATCTTGAAAATTCATTTATTTATTAAAGTTAAAGACCACTAACATTTGACCTAGCAATTAGGCCTATCAATGCTTTTCTCCAAGGCCTGATACAGTTCTCTTCCAACTTTTTACTCCAGTATCAAAAATGTTTAGTGATGCCTAGGTGACATTTTCCTAAATGAGACCAATTTCTATATAACAGGCCATCCAGGAAAAAAAAAAGATAAAAAGCAGCTATAATTTCAACTATTGTATTCTAGAAAACACCAACACTCCAAAACTAGCCCATTTGTCATAACGTATAATATTGTGTCTTTCACAATAAGGCGCTGTGTTAGCGCTGCCCATAACATTTTCCTTGGTATTCACAATAATCTAATGAATATGGCACTGATACCGTCTCTCTTTTACACATACACTGAGATTTAGATAGGTAACATGCTTTCCTCGAAGACTTATTTCTAGTAAGTGGTAGACCACTGAGCTCTAGAATTCAGACTGTTGTTTAGAAGAGATCATATTTTCTCAGTCATAAAGCAGAAAAGAGCAATATTCCTTCCCACTTTCTCTAGAAGCGAGTTCAGTAAAATAGTAGGTGCGGCACAGGTGACATGCAAATAAACTTCCTGGAAGGGACCCACATCCATTCATTTGCATGTGGTCTGTGGTTCTCCTCATCCTACAGTGAAAGATTCGAGCAGCTGTGACAGAAACGATATGATCACAAAACTTAAAATATTTATCACAGAGCATGCTACAGAAAGAGTTTGTTGATCCCTGCTGTGTATTATGTACCACACATGAACACCGACCAAAGTGATTAAACATACATCAAAAGGGCTTCTAAAAAGAAATAATCCCATTCTTTCTCTTGCTTTCTTTCAATCCGTTGTCTTCTGCACATTATAAGATTAAAATTTATTATCTTCTGACTAAAATACACACACACCATAAACATTAGACCTGAGACTCTAAAAAAAATAACTGCACATATTATTAAGAAACTTTCCATGGTGAAAGACAATCATTGTAGCAGACAAAAGTTAACATTAAATGCTGCAAAAAACATAAAAACTAATTCTAAAGAAATTTCTGGCAGGCTTGGAGAATTCTTTCCTGAAGTCTGAGGAATTTTACTTTATGACAAGCCTTCCTTTATTAGTGACCAAAATGCTTACTACATTGTTAATCTAAGAGTCCAGCACCAAACTGCTCAGGCCGTGTCACTGTTCAGGTACCAGTGTGCTAAGCATTTCCCCAAGTCTTTATATCTTATTTTATATCATGGAAAAATTTTGATTCATGCCACTTTGTAGGGTCAGCCTTCTTCTTGATATTCCACATGGGAAAGAAGCCATGACTGCGGTCATTTTGTCAGTCAGTTAGGTGTAGAACAGAGGAAGAAAAAAAGTCGGCTCAAACCAAGAAACTGGTGGCCCAGCTATGTCCATGGACTTTGACCATAGACCGACTTCTCTTCTAGTTGACCTCCTAACAGAGATTAGCAAGTTAGAGCACAGGGTCCAGTCCAATTTCTGAACTGCTTCTGTATGGGACATGAGCTACAAATGGCTTTGATATTTTCAAAGGATTTCAAGGAAAAGCAAGGAGTGTGTGGCAGAAACTATATTCTTCAAAGATTTATAGGAAAAGTTGTTACCTGCTGCCTGAAATATGGAGTGGGAACATCTACTTTTGAATTACAGGTAAGAAACCTATCCAAATCACAACTCAGAAATCAATGCATATAATATTTTGTTAGAGAAAAGAGGCTGACAAAGTTTTCTAAAATATTATTTGTCTCTTACTATTCAGATGTTTCTATCAAACGGCTCATAAAAAGAAAAAATTACAGTAGTTATTTTAGGATTCATCAGGTAATGGTAACTTCTCTCTTCTTTTAAAATGTTGACAGTTCCTACTCTCTGTTTTAAAAGCATACAGTGGACTTTCTAAATCTATCCTTTTCACTTCAGTGTATCTTTGCTTTTTCCATTCTGTTGTATCTCTGCTATAACCTGGATAAGTTCCTCAGTTTAATCATTCAAATTGTAGATGATTTCTTTTTACGTGTATCTAGTCTGCACTTTACTTTTAATTACAATTATTTTGTATTGCATTTTAGAGATCTTATTTGCTTTCACACATTCAAAAGATAAGGAAAACCTCCTGTGTACCAGCTACTCTTCCTGGCACCAGAGATAAAGTAGTGAAGAAAGGACAAAACATACAGTCCTCAGGAAACTTAGATTTCATTGGAGGTTAACACAGAAATACACATGCAAAATGCATGTCTCACAGGGATGAGTGTCATCCAGATAAATGAAGCAGAGAAGGGAGGGACAGGGCCATCGTGGTGAATCTCCTTTGATGTGAGGACCAGTTTAGATGAGAGACTACATGGGCTGTCTGTGGACTTGCCTTACACACAGTGAGACCAGTGTGTTGATGAGCAAGGTGTGGATGAGAAGTGAAAACAGCACGGAGAGTTATGTCCGTGGGTGCAGTAGTGGGGATCTCACCAGCACATGGAGGGCTGGGATGTGCTAATCACTCTTGCCAATGAGGACAAAGACAGACACAAGGGACAGCCTTTTCCAGGGCACACCAGGCTTTTTGGCGCCTGTTCTCTTCTGATGATGGCTTTGCTTCTACAAGCACCTTGAGGACAATTTTAAAATAAATTGTAGCCTTTAGGGTTTGATGAACCTGTAATTCACATACCTTTGAGACGTTAGATCACGGGCAAACTTGATCATGGTTACTAATTCCAAGAGGGATTCTTATTGCCTTCCACTCACTGCCAAATTTAGAGACAGAGCCCTGTCCTGTGCACTATGAGAGTTTCTGCGGGGCTTTGCACAGGTATCGTTATATAACGCCCGACCTAGGTTGGACCCTAAGGTGTGTTTCCTTCTCTCTGTGCATCTGCCACCATCAAAACACAGGTTCACAGGTAGCAGTGAACAGAGAGTCGCTGCATAATCTATGCTTTCAGTTCTGGGTTTCTGGAACCTTCTCGCCCTTGGTGAGCCGTATCCCGGGCTTCTTGCCAGCTCAGCAGTGTATTTGGAAAACGTTTTCATATGTTACCTCTTATTGTAATCGCTTGGTGATAAAAGGTTATTTACAGGAGGTTCTGTTTTGTTCTGTCCTCCACCTAATTTGAACAAGAACTCTTCTTAAAGGTAATCTTTACATACACAGTGTTTTGACAGCTGAGCTGAAGAGAAATGCTGAACTTCCTGCATCTTCTTGACTAGAAATAACTCTCCCCTCCTAAAAAGTGTCTATTCTGAGCCAGGCATGGTGGTGCACGCCTGTCATCCCAGCACTTGGGAGGCCAAGGCAGGAGGATTGTTGGGAGTTCAAGATCAGCCTGGGCTACAAAGTGAGTTCAAGGCCACCCTGAACTGTATAGCAAGACAAGACAACTGTATTGTCTTTTTTACTGTTTACTGTCAAAAAGACAATAAAATAGTGTATAGTCTGCCCATTTGTTAATAAAATTAAGTCATCAATGAGCAAATTATTTGAATCAGGTTGGTACCATCTGTATTCAAGAACACTAGGAATTTTGGTAATGGTATGAGGCAGTTTTCATTGTTGATTTTATTGCTTGCAATTAAAATGTTAAGAGATGCTAACAATCTGCTGCAATTCATTCTCTTATAATTATCTACACCTTACGCTGATCAGGTTTGGTTTAATAATGTCTAGGAAAAGGGTCTTTACCAGCATTTTCTTTCCTTCTCCCGCCAAAGTAATGCTTGAAAAAATGAACCAAATCCAATCAATCCATATTGTGAATTTATTAACCTTTCTAAAGGCAAAAATCTCAAAACTAAATAAGTGAATTCCAAAATAAAATATGTTCAAATGAAATTTATAATCAAAAGAAATAAGTTCATTATCCACTTGAGACAATAACCTACTCGACGAAGATGTGAATTCTGTGTCTTTGCTCTTGGTTTCCACTTTCGTCACTGTCCACACTGTGTTCTGGAAAGAAATGCGTAAGCTAATAACAAAACGGGGCCTGAAGGAATGGAAAGAGAAATTCAATACTACTTACTTTAATATAGTACACTTCATACAAACACTTCCCCACAATAAATTGCAGATATTGCAGGATACAATAGCCTGCCAAGCACAACATGCAATATTGAAACAGAGAACATAAACCCTCCCCAGTGCCTCAGGTAATGAAGTGTGCTTGGTCTGTAAAAGGGATTCTAGTAACAACAAACATTTGCCAGCATTTCTCCTGAGAAATGTCTCCTGCCTCCTCCTGTCAACCTGGGGCCAGTGCTGTCATCATTTCAACCGTCTCGGTCAGGCACTTTCCAGGACACTGTGCAGGATGTTCTGAAGCAGCTCACAAGAATCCAGGGAGGATTTCTAGTGTTTGACCCAACTGGCATGGGTGAGAGACCAGATTCCAACCCAGGGAACCCAGCTTCCTGTCCAAGGCACTGTTACTACTTTATCAGCAATAGAAGGTATTTTGACATGTAAACATTTCATTTAATTATGCAAAAATAAATATATGTAGCCAAGGAAGAAACTAATCTCTTAAATAGCTAAATGTACAGCAGAAGGAAAAATGTGAAAAGCATTCATTATATAAGACTAGTGACTGTCTACTCTTCCCCAAGAGAGTGAGTTTACATGTAGCATAAGAAAAGGAAGGAACAGGAAGGTGGATGAGCAATGCCAGAAATTATGCCACTGAATTAAGCAAGTGCAAAGCAGTTTTGGACCCAAATAACACTGGTTCGGGACAAAAGTGATGAAGCACACCACCAAGTTGTGGCAGGAGGAGAGGGGCTACTCCTCACACCTCCCGGGACCGCGGCTTGCAAAACGGTGAGGAGTGAAACCTCAGGACTCTTTGCCCCTATGGGCCGCGGGATGAGTGCCGGGCTGAGAAGCAGCTTCACCTAGAGAGGGCTGAGACTGGGACATCTCTCTTAACACCTCTACAGATAGAAGTCATCATAAAAAATACGAGAGGAAAAGAATACAGCCAGAATTTGAGTCATTTGTGAAAAATTATCACTTTAGGTGGGATGAATAGAGGACAGACAGGGCTAACGTCCTGAAGAAAATACTTGTAAAAGTGGTAATTAAATTATTCTAATTATTTTTCACCCCATTCTATGTAGACTGAGAGGTAGGCCTCTGCCTTATAAATCAAAACTATTTGCCTATGATGTAAAAGATGCTAAAATCTATGACAAATTCTTTAACAATAAACAAGCAGCTTAATGTTTTAATATTCATGCTACTAAAAATTTCTATATTTTTATTATTTGGCTTTATCACATTTAATCCTGAAAACCTTCAGTGGCCAGTACTGTTATCTGCATTTTACAAAAAATAGAAGCTCATAGTATCTGTTACACTGTCTCCCTAATATTTGTCATCAATTTGGGGGACACTGCTTCTTGGGGGTTTTGTTTGCTTTCCTAAATAAGAATGATGATAATAATAAAGGTTGGTACGGACAAGATAATCAGAAAATGTATTTTTACTCCTCTATTTCACATAAAGACAACAAAGGCCACAAAGATAGAGGAAAAGGAGAAGGAATTTTGTTTATCTTTAGGAGATAAGTTCTCACTATATCATTCAGGTTGGCCTCGAACTCACTATGTAATCCAGTCTGGTCTGGAACTCCCGGCAATCCCTCTGCCCCACTCTCCCAAGTGCTGGGGTTACAGGAGTGCACCTCCACACCTGGCTTAGAATAAATTATTTTTAAAAATACTCACAAAAATAAAAGCAGAGATGAAACTATAACCAGGTTTCCGGACTCCCAGACAAACATAACTACTTTGTGCAATAGTGACTCATTACTTATCTTCCACTTCTAGCACAGGCTATAGGAATTAATCACTCTGAATATGTTTTGAGTGAAAATAATGGTTGAGTAGATAAATGGAAAATGATCCATATGGTATGTCTGTATGTGTTATCCTGAACACACACTTTGAAGATATCAATATGCAAAGCAGCAACTATTGGTGGTTTTTGTTGTTGTTGTTGTTGTTGTTGTTTGCCTGTTTTGTTTTCTGTCTTTGGATGTTTGGTTTTTGTGTTTTTCTGTTGTTGAGAGGATTAATGGTCTGACCAATTTTGCATGTCTGTATCTGGGTTCATATATTTACACTTCGAAGATATCAATGGATAAAGCAATAACCACTGTTGAGACCATGTCACCTTGTCTATAGATCAGTTGTGATTGTACTATTTTGTATGCTAATTGGTGTCTGTTTGTTAATATGTTTTTGTACTTTTATTTTTAAAAAAATAAAATAAATAAAAATAATAGCGGTTCAGTTGTAAATCTAGAAAAGGGACCATTTTTACACATTTAATCAAGTTTCCTCATTCTTATTTTCTCTAACATCCTGTAACATCCATGTTCAACTCTCAGGAAATATTCCATCTATTCAGCATAATCTGAGTAAGTCAGCTTTCAAATAATTGATCTTGCAACGTTTAAAAAGGCCTTTAAAATGACCAATTATCACAACAACATGATGCTCTATGTCAACAGTGAGTCTGCTTCTTATACCCCAACCTCTCAACTTCTGAAACTCTTCCAGCTCCATGTGTTCCTTTACATCTCTCACTGTACAACAAAGATTGAATGGAAAAAGACTTTCTGCAGACAAAATGGCAAGTGAGTTTTAGTTCCATATTAAGTAGTCACCTGATGTAAGTGAAGTCACTGAATGCACTACTTACCAAACCAGTGAAAGACACTATCATTTCTCACTTGCCCAGCACTATAACTCCACCCTCTCCCTCACACTACCCTGGCCCTAAGCATGTCCCAGTCCTGTACCCAGTAAGGATCTATATCTCTCCACATCCCTTTCTGGGTTATAATCCAAGCACGCATCAGAATCAGTGTCTATGCTTCCAGTAGGGATCCACACCAATATGTGCTTCACAAAACACCCCCAAATTTTTGCACATTTCACTCTGCTCTGGTAACACCTACCTCTGTGAAAACCTTCAAAGTTTCTTCTGATCTTTGGAAAAAAGACCAAGATATTTTAACATTCAGAGCCTCTGAAATCTTATCTCCTGACCTTCACCTCCTCCTACACTCTATCCCAGCTGATTTTCTCCCTCAGTCCCTACACTTCCTCCAGTCTCAGGTCCTTTTCCCTGGCCCTTCCCATCATACCCCTCAGTTATTCTCCTCACCTCTCAGTTAAAGAGACACTTCCCCAGTGTCACTTCCATACCCGTTCCACTTACTCACAACCAAATTCCTTTTTCAGAGGACTGATTTCATTGGCAATGCCCACTAAATAGTGAAATGTTTTATGAAAAACTGTCTTTGGTCATAGTGCAAGATCTACAAGATGTGAGACAACATATGTTTTACTCCCAACATTAAAATACTTGCCCTCCAGCCAAAGACCACTGTCTCGGTTACTTTTCTCTTGTTGTTGGAACAAAATACCTGACGCCCAAAATTAAGGAAGAAAAGGTTTATTTAGCTCACATTTTGTGGAGGTTTCAGTCCATGCTTGGTTGGCTCCAAGGCAGAGTGGCACATGGCAGAGGACAACAGTTCATGGCAGCAGAAAACAGCAAAAGCAACAAGAGCAAAAGGGAGGAGCAGCAGAGGGAAGAGTAAGCCTCTTTCTCTCTCTTATATTGTATGCAAATTATCCACCCCAGGGCAGGTGTAGCACTCACATCCATAATCCCACCCTTGGACCATGGGTCAATCATAAACTTTAGAAGCCCATCCCATGACTGCATGAAGCTTTGGAGGGACATGCAGACACAAACCATAACAACCACCCAGAACAGATCAGTAATTAAATAAAGCTGGTCTTCTCAGTTCATTATTTCAAGGAAGAAACAGCCATATAGAATGAAACTGATGGGTCTCAGATGGTGATATTCAGATGATAAATCAGGTGATTTGATAAAAGGCTGAGCAAAATGCGATCTTCTCTGAATGCCATAGAATAGACTGGAGCTTGCTGCTGGGTACTGAAGAGCAAGAACAATTCCATGATAACACACCTTCATAATCTTTGTTTTAGCTGGCAAGGACAGTGTGAGAAAGCTGTTACTGCTTAAAATGCAGCAACCACTTATGTTAGCTGGAGTTTGAGCTGTGCTATTATTCAGTTCCTAATCAAAACAAGTGGTCCTGCATTTGTAGCACCCTATCATGCACACAGTGACCTTGTCTGATGTGAGTATACTGTGAAATTGCCTGTATTCAACATACAAACATGGTACGGTGGCTATTAGAGCCCGACCAGCCTAGCTGATGACAGTGAGAGGCTGCCTTTTCTGTTTTTGTTTTGTTTGTTTTACTGGCAACTAATCCTACAGTTTGGGTGTAGAAGTCATTCAACAAACAAATAATGAAAGAGTGAATTAACAAATTTAGTTTTTCTGACTGTTTGTTGCCTTATAATTGGAGAATAATATCTAAACTGCCTCCAAAGAGAACACAGGGTTACGTTAGACCCCTGCCAGTTTAAAATTTCCAATTTATTTTTCAAATAAATTTTGAATTTCCAATTTATTTTTCTATCCAGGTAACAGCATACATATATAATCACTGAGGTCTATAAAATGGAAACTAAATTACAGAATTTTAGAATTTGAGAAGAGACTTTAGTATCTATTAAAATATTGACATTTACTTTTCTAAACATATATTTTCAGTCTTTTCTATTTTTCCCTCATGCTACTCACAAATAAATAATATACTGAAACATTGGTTTAAAAGGTAAACATTCAAATCTTACACTGAGGATTCACTCTAGGCCAGAACAAAGGGCTGTGGAAGCAGGAAGCTCTACATAGGCTTCTGAACATTCACATTTGATAATGGTTGTGTTGCTCTAGAAATCTATGAAAAATTATCAAATTATACATTTAGATTATGTAAACCTTAGTATATGTAAATTATACCTCAAAAAAGTTGTTAGAAAATAACTACATCTAGATTTGTGGTTTACCTATCAGGGATTCAAGGGTCTACCCTAAACCCAGAAGTATCACTCCTTAGAAGAGTTTGTCTTTAACAGCTCTATGTAATCTGTCAAAATGAAGCTTCAAATTCTAGGGAAGGTTTGTCAAGAAAATAGGAATTATCAGTAAGCAAATCTCCCTCCAACCAAGACAATCAACTTGGCAGTGAAGGGACTCACACTGAATTCCAGCTCAAGCTCTGAACTGCTGAGATAATGATCCATCTTCTCTACATTCCTAAAGTGAAGATTATCATATTACCTCCTAGGGATGAGCTTATATGCAATGCCTGTTAAGTACATGAGGTAGAATATGCCACACATTAAACATTCTATAACTGAGAGAAGCGGGGATTAGAATGAAGCATGGACAAATGGCTGTTTTGAGAATGTGGGATATAAATGGAGGTGTGTTTTAGAAGTTTTCCATTTGGGTGGATGCCATGGTGTCTGGATTTTCTTCTGGCATTCAAGATGAAGTGAACAACAAAACTGGCAAAGAATATGGTGGTTATTTGTTCTCTTCCTTTCTTATGATTAATTATTGTCAAAACATTATGTGCTGGATCCCTACAATGGAAGTTGTAGAAGAAGATTCAGATACATGTCTTCTAAAATAAAGCCCCTCAAAAGCCAAGATGGCACAGAAAAATACATGTACCACTTTGTGAAGTGTTACAGAATGCACATGGTGGCTTTCCAACCTTATAGAGTATAATACAGAAACTGATACAGTACTAATTCCCTGAAAAACAGTATGTTGTTGTGGTTTGTTGCTAATTATTTTATATTTATTTTAATGATCTCAACAGTGACCTGAAGTTACCATAATAATGTTACTGCTTATGTGCATAGGGTATGAGAGAGCAAGAAATTGTAGTTAAAAATCAGTCCTCAGTCCACCATCAATGATTATTACATAGAAGAGTTTTTTACAGCATACACAGATAAGCATAACCAATTCATATTGATTTTTGCTATATTCTTTCAATTGCTATGTATGGACTGTGTCAGATCTCAGCTGTTGTGTTCACATTGAAATACACTTAGAATGAATGCAGGATGGCACCTTCCCTCCTAAAGGTCACTAAGTGAGACACTGTCTCAGGCAGTGTCTTAGCCCATGTTTTGTAGTTAGCACAATATTACACAATGGGTAAGTTATTTCAGCTCAGAGTTCTGATCCAGAATTGAGAAGCTTTATCCCCAAATGGGTGTCCTGCTGGCACAGCCTGCGAGTGGCACAGGGCATCACAGAGAAAGAAGCAGGAAGCACTGGGGGACCTAAGCAACATGCTCTACAGCAGCTCAGTTCTTGAGATAAAGTGTTAACCCTGGCACCCATGATTCCATTAACCTCATGAAGGGATTGATCCATTCGTGAGAGCAGAACCTTACTCGCTTGTTCAAGCTCTTACCTCTAGTTGCCTCAAAATCAGAATCAAATTTCACATGAGTTGCAGAGGGGACAGACCACATGCATACATGCAACAGAGCCACAACAAATATTCTACAATTGTTTTTTTTTTTAAAGCAGTTTGGAATGTACTAAAGGAAACACAGGAGAAGGGTCAAATGGTCATGGATGAAGCATTTTTCCATGGAAGGAGATAGGAATGCAGAGACTCTAGCTGTCCACATCTGTGCCGGAGTTGACACTTCACACAGCTCCATGAAAGTTAGAGCTACCTGATAAGAAGCTTACCAGGCATATCCATAAATCCTATTAAGATCACCTATATAATTAGTATAAGTTGAGGGTTGTGAATCAATCCATCAACAACTAATTCTATCAAGCACTAAAAATATGTAGGAGGTTCCCAGAACACACCTTCATAAATGCTGGCCCTGAGCTTATAAGAACATCAACCGATGTGTTATGTCATTACCAGATTAGTGCCAATGTTCCTCCATTAGCCAACTGGGGTTAAAAGTCACCATTATTCAGTGGTCCCATTAAGGGGACAAGAATCTCTGACATTTCTAATTCCCATTACACACAGAAGTAATTGTATCCAAGAGCTGCTCACTGAAATGAAAATTGACTCTTGCTGTATCCCCTCAATCAAGGGCAAATACAGCAAAAATGGAAACTTGCATTGCAGTATATCTACAACTTACCGACTTGCAAAATTTCACACAAAACTTAGGAATACCTTGAAAACTAAAGTGTATTTTACTGGGAGCTAGGTTTAGGTTGAATATGATTTCCCTAAGTGATATATCCCCGATAGTTTTATAGATCTACAGTTTACACATTTAAACCACAGGTAGCTTAATTCCTGCCGGTTACGTAACATTACAAATGTGGTAATCTGCTGAATGGTATTCTAACTATCTGCTTCTTCCACCATGATTTTAATTTGCAGAGCACATCTGGTAGTTTTGTCTTACATTAGGGTTTTAAGACTGATAAGGGAAATAATGAGAAGCAGACCCGGCCTGCTTAGAGATGGAATCCCAGGAGGAAGTGAGACATTTGTCAGATCATTATGTGGACCATGTAACTACGAACCGTCTTAAAATGTGTGCCAGATTTTTAAGGCAAGGTAGATGGCAGCAACATTTTACAGCTGAACACATGAGAACCTCCATCAGGCAGCTCTCTGGGAAGGACTGGGGTTAAAACACCAAGTGGACAGAAAGGATCCATGAGAATGACCATGAGGGAAGCATCCTCTGCTGATGAGGGCAGACCCTTTTAGGAAAGGGTGATGAGAAAGATGAGAAGGAGGGAGAAAAACCACCATTTGTGTAACAGCAAATACACACCCTATGTTATCTCATATCTTCCTGTAAAGTACATAAAACACATACTCCTTAATTTCATAAGTGAGAAAAGCAGTGCAGAGAAAGATGAAATGGCACAATTTCACAAAGCAAAAACATTCCAAAGCAGGGATTAACACCATAAGAATTGCAATATTTCTTCTAAATATTCATCAACTCCTTCTTCCAACTCTTCCACTACCTCTTGCTTAAAGCTCATATAAATCAGGGAGAATTTTCCCTGATACCCACAGGTCTGAGAGAAAAAAGAGACTATTACTGAAGATGCATGGCCAACAGCTTGGCTGATGTATTCTGAAAAGAAAAGGTACTACATTACATTTAAGCACCAAACAATGAGACATCCTTGAGTTGTCTAAGCCTGAATTAAGTGAACAAATTCAGAAATCTGTGGACAGTGCAAAATGCAAGGTCTGCCATCTTCACACACCGAGCTCTGAGTAAACCTGAGAATGCATTTTTGTAGCCCCAACTTGCACCAGGCAGTGTTAGCATTAAACAAACATATTCCTCACATACTCAGCCTGAGTCATCTGGCTATGAAACATGCGACAGGAGTAACATAGGACAGAAGAAAGGGTAATTCCTTAATAAGCAGAATCGATAATACTGCTTTCAGATTTATAATACTTTAAGAACCTAACATCCAGCATGTCATTTATTCCCACTTAAATCAACAGCTCACTTGTAAATGTTAAGAGAAAGAGAGGTAAGAGCAGCATCCACCATCTACCTTAGTACTGCACCACAGTCTCCAACCACCATTCTCAGCGGCTCTACGGTCATGTATAAGGGTTTGTGAGAAATACATAGGAGAAGATTTCAGACTTATACTCCAATTCACATCAAAAGGAAAGCTAGCACAAATGGAATTACGTAGATAACAATAAGAATGTTACCCAGGTGCTGTCAGTTTGACCTGTCCTCTTGGAATCCTACTTTAGGACCTGTGGAAATTTACTGAAGAAAATCTTGGGGAAAGTCACAGGATTCACTTGGCCTTCTGGTCTTGTGGTGAATCGAGCTACTCGTGTTTGGCCATTGAATTTCAAAAAGGAAAACTGCGGAAAGACGAGATGAAACAGCTTTGGGAGCAGATCTGAAGAGCATTTTCTTCCTTTTCCTTCCTGGAAGCCCAAACAGAAGTGGGATGCATGATTCAACCCAGAAAAGTGTGACATATGACATAGCACTACAGGAGTACAGCAGGCATACTTGACGGAATTTAAACTAGATTCATTTAAGGGTATTACAAGAAAGCTGCAAAATGTGTCTCAACCAACACAAGCAAGTACTCAGGAAGGTCTTTTGACATGGCTGCCATGAGGCAGCATGGCACTTAGTGGTAGAGACTGGCCTGAAATTCTTACTCTTCAAAACAATATTCTTTCTGCATAATATGAGTTCCATCAGTGTTTTCAGTTAATTATTACAGAGAAAAGGGATGCGGCGTTTTTTACACTATCTGCCCAACTTTACAGTTTGTGTGAATAACATATTTTTATGTATCTATCTTTATACCAGAAAAATCACTATATTCATAAAAACAAAGCCTAAATCAGGCATGATAATGCAAGCCTGTAATCCCAGCATTCTGTGAGGCTGAGACAAGAGGATCACAAGTTTGAGCCCAACCTGGAGAATTCAGCAACTTAATGAGACTTTGTCTCAAAATATAAAAAGTTTAGAAGGGCCAGGAACATGCATCAATGCAAAGGCTCTGAATTTACCTCCTACTACCCATAAAAAATACAAACAAACAAATTAGCCTTCTTGGTAGCTCTGTGTAACATAGATGTGATATAGCTATGACTGCTTGAAAATCTTACCCTTTCTTTTTCTCAGAAACATGAAAATAAATGTATCTAGTGCTTGAGAAAGAGGCTACTTTATTTTAGATTATACTTATCTTTGGTTCTTAATTTTGTCCACTCTAGATGAGTATTATTAACTGATCATAGCTCTGAGGATTCAGGAAAATAAGCAGTGCATTAGTATCAAATATGGCTTTTGCATAATACTCTCCAAAGAATGCAGCCAATTAAGACACAGTTATCTAAAGCAGTACTCTAGATACTACAGGGATGTAAGGAATAAACACAAAATTTCTACACTCAAAGGGTTTCTATCCTAGCTTAGTAAACAAGAAAAGCAATGAAAAACTAAACAACATTGAAAGACACCAGAAATTGCTGTCAGAAAGTTGGGCTAATTATTAAACACAAGCATCCATAAAAATCATTAAGGTAAACGTCATACCCAGTCATTAAAGAAACTACATGAGACGGATCTCTATTCACAAACCCAGATTGTAAAACATGTTGATTTCTTTACTTTCTGAACTTTAATTCAACTCTGTGCTTACATCACAGCACGTGATAGAAAATCAACTGCAAGATCAGACAAAAGGCTCTTAGTGCAAAAGATTAGAGATGCTCTTCCTCCTTTTCACTAAGACCACTGGCACAAGTTGTTGGCTCCCTTACTTTCTCAGCCATATGAGACCCTTGGGATCAGAATTTGTGCTGCTTTTGTGTCAGGTTTGGTTGAAAGATTCCTATGGCAGCGTACAGGCTTTCTCCTCAAATTTTGGATATTGGATGCTGTACTGAGGTCCAGCTTTCTGTTCCATCCTTGGAATAAAGTCCTGTGTATATCTCCAGGCTACCTCGTTGACTAAGGCCACCACCTCTTCTGCTTTCTAACCACTTTCCCAGGTGTTTCAGGTATCTACAAATTTTTTGATCCTCTCAGCCCCTGAAAGCCTGTACATTATCCTCCCCTAGAAGAAAAAGTTCCTTGTCACTTCTCCCACTTTTCCTTTTAAAACATCACCTCCACAACAAACCCTGGGACGTAATGCAAAGAGCCAGAAGTTTCCAATATCAAGTTGCTTCTATTGTCCGTCGTGCCAACATTCCCCAAATAAGGACCTAGTCATGTGGTTGCAAGGAGGAAAAATACATTGTAAGGACAAATAGGGTTAACAACAAAAATTAAAACTCATCATAGATTTTCCTATTGCCAAAGAAACTAACAGAGAAAGAATGGCTCAATAACTTTTATAAAATGTAATTATATGTATAAGAGTGGTGCCTTTGTTCTCAGCAGAAGTTTTTAACATTCCAGAGGAAAAAAATTTCAAGCTATCTGTCCAATGGTCACAAATTGAGAAGCTAAGAGCAAGTACAGTAATTTTGGAACAAAATATCTCTGGTATAAAACCATATACACAAGATGAATAAATGAAGAGTTATAGAAGCATAAAAAGCCATACAAATGCAGTTTTGGTGTTCCATACAAATATCTTTCAAAATCAGTAAGCTACATTTTGAACATTTCAGAACTATCACTGTAGCATATATTTTCTCACATCAAACGCAGTGAAGTATAATTAAAGGTAGGAAGTGCTCCCTTTCAACTCTTATGATTTAGCATTTGCTTGATGAGCAATTACTAGAGACAGAAAAAACTCACTGAAACAGTAAAGTGTCTCATTTTTGGCATTTTCTGTAGAAAGGTAACATCACTCGTGCTATAGATCTGAGCCTCCACCAAATCAAATATAACACCAAAAGTAACTCCAAGTGCAGGGTACTCCCCATGTGCCAAAGGTTGAGCTATGTGCTTCCCACTGATTATTTTGTGTAATAGCCTGGGAAATTCTGTCATATCGGTATTTTATCATCAATGACAGTTGAAGAAAACAAGACTTAGAAGGTGAGTTTCCAGTTCAAGGTCATCCTGAGTGTCTGGGAATCACAGGATTTTAATTTGCCTCTCTCTAAATTAATCTTTACAATCTGAAAAAGACCCTACAGAATATTGATTCTAAGTCAAAGGGATTCTGGAGCACAAACCCTCAATGTTTAGTAAAATTTCACACACTGTCTAGGCATCGAGGAAACCGACTATGCCCTCAAAGTGGCCAAAGGCTAAAGCAAACTCTGCAGACTCACACACCTGTAAGACAAAGCGGGAACTCCACTTTCATTTATTCAAACCTTAAAACTCTAACCACAACCTTCAAACTAAGACCACATGTAATGTTTCTCAGAGGAACATGGTACCCTTAATTAATGCCTCAGTGTTCAGTTTCACTGGATAGAATGTCCCCCTAACACAATTAAACTTCACCTGGTATCTGTTCATAAAACTGTGGCATGCATCTCAGGTCTACCAAGCCTCTGTGTGCCGCTCTGGCCATGTCACGGGCTCCTTCCTAAATTCACTTTCTGCCAACTTTATAGAGTTGCTGAGAGTCAGCTACTCTGAGAGAATGAATAGACAAACAGAACCATTATATAAATTATACCTATTAATTCACTTAATCCACAAGAAATTCTTAGATACGTGTAGTGGATGCTGGGTTCAAGATGTGGACTGTAGAAACGTCTGCTGGATGCATTTCATCTCAGCCACCAACTAGCTAATGATGTAAGTTTATGTATCTGCATCAGTAAAATAGGGATAAACATTAGCAAACTCTTTTATTAGTAAAATAGAGATAAAACTACTTTTCTGGAAGTCAAATGTGCTAGCACAAACTGGGGATAAAGATATAAAACTGGAGAAAAAATAAGAATTGTGAGAAACAAATATGATCACATATATAAAAGCTCTTATAATAAGCTGGATATTACCAGCTAATATCATTTTCAAAACGACTGCCATCATCAGTATCATTATCACTAAAGATCACTGAACATCTAATAGTTCTTTAGACAATGGAATCATCAAAGATTTCAAACAACGTTAAAGAAAATGACCTCAAGCTTCAACAGAGAACAGTTGTGGTGAACCTATGGCACACATGCTGCACCAGGCTGTTTATTATCAGTAAAACCTCTAAAAGGTTCACTGTCACTGACATAGATTGTTAAGACCACATGCTAAAATGGGAAAATGATTGTTTTGTTTTGTCATCATCTGATAAAAGCTGGATGTAAATTATCCTGTTTATGAAGCTAGTTTCCATTCTGAGGAAAGTACTTCTGTGAAAATATTATTACAGAATACTTTAAAAATGAAAAATAGAATTCAGGAAGCCTCTTATTCAGATTTCTCGAAGCCAACATATTCTCTTTCCCCTATTAAAGAGCTGAGGGCCATCTGTCCCTTCTCGGCTACCAGCTGGTGTGAGCTGCAGCAATATTCCTCAGTTGTGGGCTCTAATTAGGGTTTTCTATAAGAACAAGTTGTAGATTGGCTGTATTTACAAAAAAGAAATTTTTAAGTCAGTTTCATCTTTGTGACAGCTGACTGATATCATAAAAGCAGATGACTATCCCTGACAGTTCCTTTGGAAGGGCTCACATGTTTCCAGTACTAAAGCTCATGCTGCTAAGAACAATGGGATAATTTTGGCCTCATCAGAAGCTAAACTTGGAATTGGGACCTCCTTTACAAAAGCAATTGTACCATAACTATCTGTTTGAAGATGGAAGCTTGCAAGTTTGAGCCCAGCCTGGGCAACTTAGTGACTTAAAGCAACCTGGTTTCAAGATAATAAATAAAAAGAGAACTGAGGACATAGCTCAGTGTGAAGGCCCTGGATTCAATTCCTAGTATCAGTTAATTAAAAAAATTAACTGTATTGAGAAGTCCTGATGACATCTTTAGTGTCCATTTGTATTGACATTACAAAAACTTACTCCAACATATATGATAATGTAATACAAATCACGTTACCTCTGTAATACACAATCAAGAATTTTTAGCTAATACTCAAAATAATATCCACAGAACTTTGACTGTTAAGTATGCGACAACTAAACTACAACCTGAGTCATCTTTCTAAGGGCAACAACCAAAAAAAGAAATGGAGAAAATCAGAAGTTAGAAAGGTGAAAGACTCCCTTCCTCAAATAAAAGAGCTAGAGAAATAAATAACTAAGAACCACAGGGAAAACTTCAAAATCCCAGTCAAAGAGCTGAGGATTATCGGAGGTCCTTGGAGATGGCTGATCACATCTGCTTCGTGGCATGCTCTCGTGCTCTGTCTCGCAGGACAGAGAATCATGTTTGATCTCTTATCCCCTCTACTGGGAAGCCCCATGCTCTATGCTTTTAACTTTTCTATTAAGTGGGCTCAAAGCCTCCATGAGACACAATACTCCTGGCTACATTCACAAGCAACAGGAGATGGCTGAGAGCAACCTATTCTGGAAGCAAACTTTCTAGGTTTAGAACTCAGAGAGATCCTAGCTGGGTCACTACCAAGCTGAACTTGAGCCATTTGTTTGACATTCCTGCCTTCTTATCGCTAAGCTGGGAGCAATGGTAATAGCATTTTCCCTAGAAGGTTGTTGCGAGAATTAAACTTGTGCAAGTAAACTTTGCGAAAACATCTCATGGTGAGCATTTGATAAATGTCAGCATTTATTACCACTTTAATCGTTTTCATCTTACCCTTTGCTCTCTGTCACCGCTCCAAATGCCCTCTACACCAATCCAAATACAATTGACCTTGTACGTCCTTCACAGCCCAGCACCTATGCCGTTTCTTTCACCCTTAACCCTTCTGTTTCTCACTCAAAAAGCAATGGTCCCCTTATCCATTCATCTGGTGACGAGCACCTCAGTGTTTCCACAGCTCAGCTATTATGAACTGTGCTGCAGTAAATGTGGGTATGGAGGCATTACTGTTGCACGCCAGCTTTAATTCTTTGCAGAATATACCAAGCAGTGGTATAGCTGGATCAAATGATTTTTAGTTGTTTTCAGGAACTTCCATATGAATTTCCACATAGTTGCACTAATTTACTTTTCCACCAGAACTGCAAAAGTGTTCTTTGCCTCAAATTCTTGCCAGAGTTTACTGTATTTTGAGTTCCTGATGACAGTCATCCTGACTAGAGTGAGATGGACACTCAGTGTAGTATTTGTGTTTGTCTATTGCCTGAAGATTTTGAATATTTATTCATGTATTTATCAAATATTCCTACTTCTTCTTTTGAGACATGTCTGTTCAATTAATTTGGCCACTTAGGAAAATGTAGAATATATCTGGGCATGGTGGTGCATGCCTAGGGTCAAAGCCATCTGAGAGGCTGAGGGGGGAGGATTGAAAGTTTGAGACCACCCTGGGTAATTTAGCAATGTAACAAAAATGTGTGTATGTAAGGAGTGGGCTGGCAATGTAGTTCACCGTGAAAGGCCTGGATTCAATTCCCAGTGGAAGGAAGGAAGGAAGGAAGGAAGGAAGCAAGCAGGGGGAGAGGAGGGGAGGGAGGAAGGAGGGAAAGGAGGGAAGGAGGTAGGTAGGAAGGGAAATGGAAGGGAAGGGAAGGGAAGGGAAGGGAAGGGAAGGGAAGGGAAGGGAAGGGAAGGGAAGGTTATAAATACACAATGGAATATTATTCTTCATTGAAAAAAACAGTATCATGTAATTTGTTGAAAATAAATAGAACTGGTGATCATGTTAAGTGAACAAACCCAAAATCAAAAAGTAAACTATTTTCATGCATCTTTCATATGTGGCACCTAAAATAAATAACTAAATAGAAATGTAGAAGAGACATTAGAGAAGGAGGACATGGAATGAAAGCAAGATGGAAGATAGCAGGGGGTGAGAATCATCCAAGGGTGTTATTATACGTATAAATACGCCAGCATGAAACCTACTATTCAATGTCACTCATATACAATAAGAACATTTTTAAAAAGACAATCCCTCATCTGAAGCCTCTAGTAGTTATTCAAACCTGCTATATGTTTCTCCCATTCTGCCCAGCATTCTAGACCTCCCACTCTATCCTATGTTCTAGACACAAATCTTGTCATATTTATGTTTTAAAATTTCTAGAGAGTAAATCTGTACTTATATTTCTCACTGCTGTGCCATATTTGAGAATTTAAGTATAGTTCATCAGAAGGATGTTATGATTGTTAAAGCATCTCTGAATTGTAAAATATTATTTTCTTAGAAAATTTCAAGCCACAAACTTTTTCCAAATAAATGCTCAAAATAAAAACAAGATTTATTTTATCAATATAAGTCAGTGCCAGATTAGTGGGAAAAAGTACTTTCTACTAAGTAGTAAGGAGGAGAGGGGTAATTTCTCATTGCAGCTAGCCAAGTAGCTTTCTGACATTCTCAGAAGATGTCTTACAGAATAAGAAGCATCAACTCTGTGTCTATAGCCCGCCTTTACACCACACCTAATCAATAAAAAAAATTCCTGTTTGTACTTCTAAATTTCTCCATAAAATTTGAAGTAGACACTATCCAGGAAATAAAGCAGAATGTGTAGTTTTCACTGCACTAAAATTTAAGTGAAGTGAAAACCAGGCAAGGGTTTCCTGCTGGACTTAGAATAATAACTGTACTTCATTGAATCCTCTTAAGTGGCATGGGTCACCGCTTGCTATTGCTTACTGGTTCCAGCCACACTGACGGTTCAGTTCATGGATACAGGCAGCTCCTCAGGTCTCACCCTCAGTGCACAGCTCATAATATGCTAAATATGCACGCTGTGCCAGCCAGATCTCCTCAGTTCCCACCTTCACTTCCACTTCTTCAGAGCTGTCTTTTAATAAAAATAGTTCCCTTCATCTGTCATTGTATGTTTGTCTGTTAACATGTTTTTTGTCACCAAGTATCTTATGTGGTGGTAGCTAGTTGTTTACCAAATATTTATAAATAGAGGAAAGTATCACATGCCTATGTAACTAATTATGTTGGAGAAATTACCATAATGATTTGTATTTTCAATTTTTAAGCTAATTTTTACTATCATTTTAAGGAATTTTAAAATAACCTATTTTTCTCATTGCCTTGATGTGTTAGAAAGAGAAAGCATAATCTTGTGCATAGAGGAATAGGAGATGAATTTTGACAATATCACATAATTTTTAAAATTATCCATCATTCAGACTTATAATGCTAAGAGATATTTACACATTACTGGAGGGAAAAGTTCTGTTATTTTTGATGTACAATACGAGATGGTCACTTTTAGGGACACAGTGAACTAGGATTTAATCTTAAATGCTCATTATATTTAGTGGCTTAAAATATTGGAGCAATGCCCCAAAGAAAAGTGGGAAGATGTGTAAGATTAATAGATGTATCGAAATGATCTTTGAGTAGATTTTTAAAAGGCTTTACATTTACTTAAGCATGTTCTACAAGCTAGTATGTGGCCTACTGGAGAATGTCCCATGTCCAGCTGAGAAGAATGTATATCCTGATGTGAGGTGGAACACTGTGTAGACATTTACTAAGTCCATTTGTTTAAAAGTTTGGTCCAATTCTGATATTTCTTTGTGGATTTTTTTGTCTATTTGATTTATTTGTGATAGTGGGGTATTGAGTCTACCATTTCAACTATATTAGTGTTTCTTTGATTTTTCATGTCTACTAATATTTGTTTTACATAGTTGGGTGCACTGGTATTTGGTGCATATATATTTATGATTGTCATCTCTTTCTCTTGGATTGTTCCCTTAACAAGTATGTAGTGAGCTTCTTTGTCTCCTTTAATAGGTCTTACCCTAAAATCCACTTTGTATGCAAATAGAATAATTACACCTGCTTTTTTTTCAGATTCCTGTTGCATGGAGTATTGTTTTCCATTCTCTGACTTTCAGTCTATGAATTTCTTCTTGAATTAAATGTGTTTCTTATAAGTAGCACATTGTTGGATCTTGCTTCTTGATCATATTTCTGCAAGTCTGTTTGTTTGGATGGATGAATTAAGACCAATTACATTGATGGTTAAAAATGATATGTACTGATTTTTCCTTGTCATGTTATTCTTCTGTGAGTGGTTCCTTCCCCCCATTTAATTACTTGCCTTGCCTGGTGGATTGATTCTGTTGAGATTCATGGAGTTATCTCTTTCTAGAATGCCCTTCAGAATATTTTGGAGTGTTGGTTTGGTGTTCATGAAATTCTGAGGTGTTCTTTGTCATGAAAGATAGTTTTGAGTGGTACATCAATCTGGATTGAGGTTGTTTTCTTTTAGGGCTTGAAAAACTCCACTCCAAGATCTCCTTGACTTGAAGGTCTGTGTTAAGAAGTTTTCTCTGATTCAGATGGGATTTCTTCTATAGGTGATTTGTTTTTCTAACAGCTTTTAATATTCTATTCTGGTGTTGAATTTCTAGAATCTTGACTATTACATGCCTTTGTGTAAATTTTTTTTGATCATGGCTAATTGGAATTCTACATATCTCACTGTCTTGGTATCTCCCCCCTAAAATTAAAAGACTCATATCATAGCAATATATGCATACCCATGTTTATAGTGGCAGAGTTTGTAATAACTACATCTTAAAAACAGCCTAAATGCTCACCACCGAATGAATGGATGAAGAAAATGTGGATTTTTTTACACAATGGAGTACTACTCTGCCATAAAAAAGGATAAGCTTGAAGCATTTCAACCTAAATGGATATACCTTGAAACCATACTCTTAAATGAAATAACTAGGAGAGACATGTTTAAACACTTCATTGTTTCTCTGGTGTGAGAAACAAAAAAAGTGTAAATAAGGACTAAATACATAAAACAGATGTTGGGAAATGGGAAGAAGATGTTCAAATGAGAAGAGAAACAAGGGAGGGCAAAGGGGATAAGGAAGGAAGAAAAAAGCAAAATAGAATAGAAGGAAAAAATGAAAGCAAAGCTTTTGTAAGTGAGGTTGAAGGAAGGAGAAGGTAATGGGAAAAAAAGAAGCAAGATACATCATGTACAGGTACAAATTTCCCATAATGACTGTGATCATTAGGTATATCTAAAAGGTAGCAATAAACAGAAGAATAAAAGGCTTTCCTTAAAAATAATGACATTTTCACTCTATTGGTTTAGATACACTAGAAAGGTAAAAATAAAGTCAAGCAGATATACTAAGAAGTAGTGCATGATCATAAAACCTCCCTTTGTAATTATTCTTTTCTGTGCATTTCACATCAAATGGCTATAGAATATATAATATACAGTAAAATAAATCATTTAAATGACTTTACACTGTAACATATGTATAACACACATGAAGTAATAAAGCCTTGATTTCCTACTCATTCACTCAATAAACCAGACCAACCTGAGATAAAAAGTATTTACTCTTTTACTGACATGTACTAATTAGGCTGATGGTTTACTAATACTAAACATGTACAGATCTTTTGCTGTCATTAGTCCCTACGTAATCTGGTATTAAAAACTACTTATATAACATTTATATTAAGTAATACATACAATCTAGAGATGATATAAAATCTATTGGAATACATACATAGATTATATGTAAATAGGTTGCCATTGTATATAAGAGACTTGAGCACCCATGAATTATGCTATCGAAGGGGCCCCTAGAACCAATCTCCTGACAATACCAAGGGACAACTACATGATTTGATCCACATGAAGAACTAGATTATCCATTGCCACATAAAACTTTTGGAAAAAGGCCAATGCATAAATACAAAATGCTTTAAAGCTTGCAAAGCCATCAGAATTATGGGCATCCTATTCAACTGATCAAGACATACAAATTGCTACCAGAGTGGCAACTAATTCTATAGTTTTCCTCAGCCATTTTAATTCATGAAGTCAAGTTTTGACCTTAATCTAATGAAATTTTTGAACTGAAATGGGCTTTTAAAAGGTTCAGATGATTTGTTTATTTTGCTCTGCTGATAATTTCACATTTGCATCATAATTGGATTTCTCTAAGTTCACTGACATTTCAGTTGGCTGTAATAATCATTAAAGCTTCTCTTCTGTTTAATCTAAATTTGGACCATGTTCATGGGGCTGCTCATATGCAAACAAACCCTTGGGACAAAATGGTTAATTTCTACATTATAAAGCAGTGATGGGAACCTTTTAGAGGCCAAGCCCCCAAACTGCAACCCCAAACCCACTTATTTGTTGCAAAGGGCCAGCACTGCAATTGAACCTGTTTACCTCTGCTTGGCTGCTGGAGCAACTTGGCTGGCATGCTAGCACAGACGGCTCTGTGTACCCATCTCAGCACACATCCCATAGGATCACTGTAACTGTTGTAGGGCCCCTACCTTAAGACAGGTTGCAGAACCTATGTCACCATTAATTAAACACCATTATGCAACTGATAAGTGGACATTGCTGTCATGGATAAATGAACATCAGTCATACTGGAGAAATACTATATTTTTAGCTGTGATATATAATTCAAACTGAGGACATTGTTGCTAATTGAGAAAAATCTAAATTTTCACTTATTGATCCTAACATGTGGGCATCAGTGCCAGCACCTGATGGTTTGCCACAATTTATTATCCTTTATTATCTATATAGCATAGATGGGACCTACTGTTACACAGGAGGCTCGATATCACAGCCAGATAGCCTGGCCTTTTAGCAGCTGTCTTGTTGTCTCGGTCGACATGTGAGGTAAGAATTTAAAGGAAAATGCAAACACCTCTTTCAGCTGTAGTCTCTGCCCCCAAATAAGATTTGAGCCTCCCTCTGAAGCTGGCATTGAGTTCTGAATGATTCCTATCAGCTACATTTATATATTTCCTACCAGAAATTAGTAAAAAAGGAGTCAGAATTGTTCCATTGAAGAAGAAATAAAGCCTTTTCCCATAATTGAAATGAGCAGACAAGGATTTTAAAACTTTAAAATAGTAAGCAGAGGTTAACAGTTAAGTGGGGCTTTAAAATTATTTGGAGAAATTACCAGAAACAAAAGTAAACATTATGACAGCATTTTGATGTACAGTGGAATATGTAGTTATGCAAATGGAAATACTTTCACTTCAGAATTCCTTGGGATTCACTGCAGCTCCACAGTTAGCTGGTGCAAAATACATTTTCAATAATGATAAGGTAAATAAATGAATGCTCAAATAGCCACTTTAAGTCTCAGCAGTTACCCCCATTGATTTGTATTCAGTGGTAAACCCTTTCCTAAAAAAATTAAATTTAAAATTTTAAGAGCCTTATTCATTAATTCTTTTACTAGATTTCACAATGGGGATAACTTTATTCAGCACAAATAACAATAACTAATATTTCTCCATTGTCTAGAATATCTTTATTAATTGATCTTTTCAAATTGATTTTACTGAACAGCAGCAGCACATGTGACATCAATTTAATGTATAGAGTTACTGAAAAAAAAGCTCAGAAGCCAATTTTCACCAAATAAAATGCAGCTGCAAAGACGAAGTCTCCAACTTATTCTGGTAGTAAAGAAGGCATCAACCCTACAACGGGATTATAAATGAATTCACTGGGATTTGTACTTGTCATCCAAAGCTTTTGATTTACCAAGAGACATATGACATACTGATATTGCCTCCAGAGGACAGAAGACAGAACAAATAATATTTTCAATTTTAACTATGCTTTCAGAAAGTTAAATGGGAAGGAGCATACTGAGAATCTGCTATTAGATGATAATAAAACTGTTTAATTAGTCTGTCTCTAGAGGCAGAGCAGTTCTGCAGAAGTCTTCCTAAGATCTCTTCTAAGTAGTTACAAGGAAGAGACTTGCTTTACTTTGAGATTTTATTAAGGACAAATCTTGAGTCTCAACCCAATAATTAGACAAGCAAACACAGCCATAGGGAACTAAACTCAGCATGTCCTCCAAGACTCCTTGGTAGTATTCTCCAGAAACAAATTTAATTCCTTATTATTTTTGCATCTAACCAGGTTTTTAATGTTTCTAGCCATACATTCACCTTATATTCTGCTTAATGGTAGGTAGGTTGACACCATGTTTCAATGAGTAGATTAAAAGTAGGGATTATTTTCCTAGCAGATGGTTCATCTATATTTAAACAATAAATCTGAATTTATAAGGGAAAATACATGATAATTACCAAATTAGTAATTAGTGATTGCTGTTAATCAACTAATATTACAGATTGTCATGCAGCATAATCCAACTGGTAACACCACTGTTACAAAAGGAGGAAAGGAAAGATAAAATTCTTGAAGTTAACTTTGATACTCTTCAAGTTTTACTCTCCTCTCGGATTACTTTGTGTCTTTCATTTAAGAACTTCACATGAAGTTAATTGTACAGTGTGCCATAGTTACAAGATGCTTTATCCTGCCTAATCAAGAACTACTGAGAGATGTAACCAATTCAGGAAAAAATATATAACATGAACAAAATATTTTCCAGAAATAAGCATTCCCTAAAAAAATCTGCAACTGGGAAAACTAGTTATGACATTTAGTTTTGACTTTTACAGAAGAAATGCACTTGCTCTATCAAGAAAAGTCTAAGTTTACCATGCTAACTGCTTCCTGATAGTTCAGTTCAGTTTTGCTCTCAACAAAAGTATGTACATGACCTGAATCATCATAAATGCAAAACTTTTAACTGACCTTGTAAATCTCAAAAATCATGCATCAAGCTGCGTGTCTGTATAGATTTCTGTGAGGGTGGAGGTTAACGATGGGATGTAAATACACTGTGAAAAGTTTCAAAGATTATAGACAGAGAGACAGAGACAGAGCCAAAGATAAGAGACAGAGGGACAAAGACAGAGGGAGAAGCAAATTATCTGTTTTGAATTTGGAACCTTGTTCAGGGAAAATAAATAACTCTACTAAGAGTCATGAAATACAAGAAGTCAGGACCTAAAAACAGGTGATGCAAATTATTTCAACCCGGGCTTTACATAGGCAAAGTGTAAAATGATTAGCTGTGATTTTTTTTTGAACTGGAAATTGAACTTAGGACCTTGTACTTGCCAGGCAGGCGCTTGTTGCACTGAGCTATATCCCAAGCTCCTAGCTGCAAATTATAAACAAGAAAAATACATCATTAACAAAAGGGGGGACAAGACTAAACTCAGATTCACCATTACTCCATCTGTTGGGAGATATTTCCACAGAATACTCAATACACTTGTTAATGCTGTGAAAAAAATTGATTTAAACAGGAATTAGGAATAAAAAGCTATAAAAATGTAGATTTAAAAAGATCTTATAGAATTTTTAAAATAATATATAAAATTGAATGTACCACTCAACTAAATGTTGAAAGAGAGCAGATAAAGACTATTAGAATTAATAAACATAAGAGCAGATTAATGAAAACGTAGATGAGATTCAAATCAATAAAATCAAAAATGAAAAGGAAAACATTAGAACTGATACCACAGAAATACAAACGGTTATAAGACTGTTCCATGTATATTTATATCTTAATAAATTGGTTAACCTAGAAGAATTAGATAAATTCCTCTAAACAGGCATCTTATTAAGATTGAACCATGCAAATAGTTCCGATCACGAAATGAGTAAGAAGATTAGATCAGCAACCAAATATTCTCATCAAAGAAGAGCCCAGGACCCCATGGCTACACTGGCAGATTCTAGTAATCATTTAGGCTGTTAATACCAATCCTTCTTAACCTCCACCAAGAACCTGGATTAGGGAAAACAACTCAGAACTCATTTTATGAGGTCAGCATTGACCTGCTTCCAAAGCCAGGCAAGAACAAAACAGGAAAAGAAAATTATAGTCCAATATAATAAATATTGATGCAAATATACATACAAAAAAATCCTCAAGAAATAGTATCAAACTAAATTCAACAGGCTACTGAAAGAATCATATGCCATGATCAAGTGAAATTTATTCCTGGGATATGGTATACAAATCAACATTCAAAATATAAAATCAATAAATGTGAAACATAACGTTAATAGTATGAAGGTTTAAGTCATATAATTTATCAATAGAGTCACAGAAAAACACGAGAAAATTGAGAAAATTCAACAACTTTTCATGATATAAACATATTATTAAAGCTAATAAAGGCCATATATGACAAGCCCACAACTGACAGCATACTGAGCAATGAAAATCTGAAAATGTGTCATCTAGAAGCAAGAAAAAGACAAGCATATTGACTTTTAGTGGTTGTATTTTATGTTTCATAAAAGGATGTTAATTAATATATTGTGGCACTGGTGCAAGGATAAACATAATGACAAGATGAAAGACAGACCCAGCTTCATTGCAAAGAGGCATCTTCCTTTGTAAAGAAAAAAATGGCCCCAGGATCACTAACTTTCCAAATAAGGATAATATAACTAGGAAACTCTCTCAAAATCCAAAACAAGTTAAGATGAATCAAATACTTAACTGCAGAAGGTGAAATTTAATCTTCTAGAAATAATACAGCAAAATGAAAAATATCACTAATGACTTCAGAGTGGGATAAGACACAAAAATGAAAAATACAAAAACCAATGAGAAATTATTCTATATAAAAAAGAGTGAAGAGACAAACATGTCCCAAACAAATGCCTATGATAAGTGAACAACCAAGCCAATAGAAAAATTTCAATGATCTGTAACACATAAAATGAAGGTCAATCTCATTAGTAATGTGGTAAATGTAATTTAACTATGAAATACCAGTTTACAATTATCTAATAAATTAAGATTATTCAGTAATAACCATATGGGTGACCATATGAATCAATCCAGATTTCCAACAATTAAGAGGAAGCGGTAGTTCAAACTGGTACAACAACTTTGGAAAATATTTTAGCCCTACAAGTTCAATGATTTATACTCAAATAACCCAGTACTCCTTCCTAGACATACTTTTCCCACAGCATATATATATATATATATATATATATGAGAATATAAACTTTAATATTTACAGTTTGAAAAAGATGAAAATCCAACAATTATCAGTAAAAAAAAAAAAAACATGGACAAAGAAGGTATATTTATTCAATATAGTTTGACCCTAAAAGTGAATGAACCACAGAGAATAACTTCAGCATACAATGACCTCAAAAACATAATAATTAGCAAGTAAAATAGCCACAAAAGAAACACACAACACGTATCAACTTTATGTAGTTCAATGAAAAGCAAAACTAAAAATATATTGCTAGATAACACAGATGATAAAACTCTAGGCAAAAGCAGGCAAAATTAAATCACAATTCAGTATGGTGGTAATATTTGGGGATTGAGCGGCTTGTAAAATTAGTGAGGGGCACACAGAGACTCCCCAAATAACTTCAGAGAGTCACTTTGTGAAGGCAGGTGTATGTTTTGAATTTCAACTTTATTTAAAGCATACATTACTTATGTATATTTCACAAAATTTGTAAATTACAGAGAGAAATGAAAATGGAGGATTCAACTGTACTTCTTGATGATATGCTCTTTCTTTTTTAGACACCCTGAGAAAGCTCAGTTATTGTGCTTCAGTAGCTTTTGCCTGAGAGTAGAAAGAGAAGAAAGGACACAATTGCCTCACTGTTATGTGCACTTGGGAAACTATATCCCACTGGGAAAACCCAGTTGTTCTGCAACGCCAGGAGACATTCTGTTCTGCCAAGTTTTAATCCAAGAATGGCATTAATGGCCCCTTCACTTTATTCTACTTCAATCTGCACTTCCAGAGAAGAAAAACATTCTCCACAACAACAAAAACCTTGCAAAACCTGGCTGATTTGAAATTTACAGTTAACTTGATCTCTAATATCGCAATATTCAAACAAGACAAATTACTTCAGATGCTTATGGGAAGGAGAGATAAAGGACACCTTGCCATTCTCTCATAAAAGCAAAGGACTTCATCCCAGAAGACACTAGCAAGTGTCTCCAGGGTTTCAACTTGTTCTAGGGACCTGAACCCCACACTGTGGTCAGTGACACTGAGATACACTGATCGGCTTGACCCAGAACATGGAAGCACATAGATATCATGAGAAAAGGGTGGAACTGCAAACACAGCTGAGATGCAATTGCCAAGAGAAGGGTCTGGGGAACAAAATAAAATCAAAAGTTCATAACTGCCTATTTTAAAGGATTCTATAGGTTTCCCCTTTCTTCTTCCACATCGCATAGGCATAATTAAATATTTAAATTCAGATAAGCCCCTTAAAATTGTTTAAAAATGGGTTATCTTCCACAATTTTAATTCATTTAACTAGGATGGCTGAAGGACAGAAGTGAAATTTTATAAATTAGATTTTTGGATGTTGAATAATCCAAAGTTGATTATCTGCCAGGGTAGCAAAAGGCTTTTTTTTGAAAGATCATCAATATTTCTACTTTAAAAAAATATCTTAAATTCTCCGGGACAGCCCTGGGCCAATTATCTTCAGGCACATTTTTCCTACTGTGGCTGCCATTTTGTGGAATTACATTAAATTTTGTTAAAAGCATTCCATAAATAATGAATTATGACAAAATAATTTATTACTCACTTAAAAGCCATAAAATACTTAATACAGAATTTAAGGGCAAAAAAGTAATTTCTAATTCAGTTCCTTTACACCAGACAATAGGTGAATATTCTGCTGTCCTGTGGTAAATATTCCACTTGATTGCTTCCTTTCAGGCTCCAAAAGGCAAAAAAGAGGAAGAAAAACTTTCTACATTCAACCCTCGAAACAATAGTAGCTAAGAGGAATCCATGAAAATGACATGAGGAGAACTCAGGAATTGAGGGGACCAGATTGTCTGCTGATATCATTATTTACATGGTCTTGAAAAACCACATGTGTACTATGAGTGTGGAGTGTGTAATGACAAGTCCTAGGGGCCCTTCTTGCTGCAGTATCACAGGGCCATGTTGTGCTCCCACTGGGAAAGTGATAGGTGTGATCTCATGGATCACCTTCCACAGCTCAGCAACAGTGGAATCACTTAATACACCACAAGTCAACAACAGTGGAGTCCCTCCATACATTTCTTCTGTGTATTCTGATGAACTGACCACACAGCCCTTCTAAGCATTCACAATGGACAATATCTCAAATGTTAACAGCATTTCAAAAATATCTATCAGTACTAAATTCTGTAGTATCCACTTGTCTTGGTTACTTTTCTCTTGCTGCTGGGACAAAATACCTGATGCCCAAAATGAAGGAAGGAAAAGTTTATTTAGCTCACAGGTTGTGGAGATTTCAATCCCGTAATCAGCTGACCCCATGGCAGGGTGGCAGGGCACAGGAGCAACACTTCAAGGCAGCAGAAGACAGTAAAAGCAGCAAGTGCATGAAGAGGGCACATCAGCCTCTATTCCTCTCTTGTACTGTAAGCAGGCTACCACCCTCTAGGGCAGGTGTAGCACTCACACCATGGTCCTGCCCTCCTCTTGCATAGAATGAAGATGTTTACAAAGTCAAGACCCTGGGTCCCTGCTGAGTCACTTAGTTAAACTTCTAAACTCAAGTTGACGCAGTGTGTCAGTCATTATAATCTACCCCTTGTCAACTTGGCAACCAGACACATTTTTTTAATATGGTTTCCAGATATCAAGACAGAGTTATTCTTACCATTTCACAACCTGAAGGTTATGACACAGGTTTAACAATCCTTAAGAACCAGTATTAAGTCCATCAACATCATATTTTACTAGAGCCATAGCATGTTGCCCCTGAGCCCCCAAAGCTCATGCAAATCTCTTTGTGCAAAAGGCATTTATTACATGTACAAGAGCTGCTAAACTGCTAACAGCCTCAGCACTGCTGAAAAGTCCAAGTCCCAAATTTCCTCTGAGATTTAAGAAAAACCCTTAGCTGCAAGCCCCTGCGAGTGAAAACAAAGTTAAACACTTCCAACATTCAATGGCACAAGATGAATGTTTTCATTCCAAAAGTTTCAAATAGAGGGATACAAAGGACTGGGACCAAAGCAAGTCCACAACCACCAGGGCAAACATTAAGTCCTGTAGTTCTATGTCCAACATCTGAAGCAATCTGTGAAAACTTGTGAGCTCTAAAGGGCTTGAGTGGATCCGGGGAAGATGGCGACCAGGTGAGCAGCAAGGGAGCGAACCTCCTTAATAAACACCACCAGCTCGAGACAGACTTGGCGAGCGTGAATGCCGGGACCTCGGCTGGGAAGTTTAAACTGGGCGTATTTCTCTGAGATGCCGGGGGAGATGTGGTAGGGCGGACCAGGCTGCCGGGGCAAGACGTGGGAAAGCCCC
>PVLD010011040.1:0-67327 GCA_004027595.1 Dinomys branickii | reverse complement strand
TTAGTTAACACAAAAACATTAAAGGAAATACCAAATTATAGATAAGATAGTAGGGAATTTGCACTGGATGCTGTATAATATAAAGTTATCTTCATTTCTGCTAATACAAAAACGACTGAGGAAATACAGAATTATAGAGAACATAGAAGGGAATTAGCTCTGGATGCTGTCCTACATAATGTTACCTTTATCTTTGTTATTCAGGTTACACAGATGATGGCCCTTTTCCTATCTCAAAAAAACAAAAAACAGACAAAGATTATTCATCTTGCTCCACAACATCTGGCAAACACAGAAAGCAAAGTTCCAGCAAAGCTGGGGTGGGGCGGGAGCGATATCAATAAAGTCATTTCTGTGTACCAGGACAAATATCATTTGCAATGATCAGGAAGCATAAACACTGACAGTCCCTGAGGACTCGATCATGTGGCATGTGGTGAGAAGTGGCATCACCCCGGTGACATCAAAGCAGCATTGCTGCACACAGAGACCTCAGACTGCTTCCCAGAAGACACCCAGCCCTGGAAATGATTTATTTAATTCATAAAGGGAGTAGTCAGCACCACCGCTGAGCCCACTGGGCCAGGCTATCTTCCTGTCTCCAAGGTGCCTTGACAGCAGGAATATCCAAATAGATATATTTTTAAAGATTTCACAAGGAAAGAGACTTTTACTTTGTCAAATTCTTTTCTGCCAGGGAACTGGGGTATCTGGGTCTGGGAAACGGAAACAGGCCTCATTTGACCCCTGTTAGCTGCGTGTGTTCTCACCTCATCACCAACATTCTAAGCCCCAAAGGGAGATGATGCTGCCTGCTCCTGAGGCTTGCTGCGATGATTAGCTAGGATAATCTATGACTGTCAAAACCCTGTGTGGCATGCGCCCACTTGTATATTTAAAGATGTATTCACGTGTTTATCTGCAAAGACATGTTTAGAAAAATGCTTACCAAAATGTTAGCCTTGATCTGCTCTGGGGGTAAGATTTCTGGAGATCTAAAATTTTTTGCTAGTACATTTCCATATTGCTCAGGTTTGTTTTGTTTTGTTAACACAGTGATTTGGAATGAGCTTTATTAGAAAACACAAAGCCATTTTTAAGATGAGATACATAGAAAATCACACCCAGTAACTGCTCAGTCAATGATATATGTTGCTATGTAAGGAGCTATCAGAAATGATGACTCTGATCATCAGAAAATCACCATTTCACTATCCCCAAAGCCAACTCTTAGGCGATGGGCTTTGGACTTGGACAGTCCCAGGTTTGAACTGCAGATTTCTGTCTCTGTGTCTCTTCCCCACATCTTGCTTAGCTGCTGCCCTTTGAGGAAAGCACTTCACCACTTGTAACCTTGGTTCCTCCTCTGCAAAGTAACATGCTGTCTCTCTCTATCCAATTGCCTAAATGCTACATAATCCTTGGACTTTTCCCTGATTCCAGCTGCCCTCAGCATAGACAATTCCTAGAGTACTGGCTGGCCTGGCCACTCTTCAGACCCAGGATGTGGCAAACAAAACCAAGTCATGGCCAACACAGCTGTTCCCCACACCAGGGGTGGAGAATCTTTTATTTGTTTATCTATTTATTGGCAAACCTTTTAGACACGAGTGCCCAAACTGTAACCTCAAACCCATTTACTTATCACAAAGTGCCAACACTGCAATTAACCTGAATACTGAGGTTTAAGTTTGGAAAAAACAACTCATACCTTAACATCTTTTGTCTTAAAAGAAAAACAAATAACACAGGTGCCCTGGGTTTGCTCCATGCAGTGTCCACCTTCTCCTTCTCTGTACCAACAGAATTCAGAGGCTTTGCAGGGCAGTCACACACCACCCATTTACAAAATCCTCACCTATGGACTTCCCTTGGGGTTGCCATGTGTCTTGGTTACTTTTTTCTCGTTGCTGAGACAAAATACCCAACGCCCAAAATGAAGGAAGGAAAGGTTTATTTAGCTTAGAGTTTGTGGAGGTTTCAGTCCATAGTTGGCTGGCTCAGAGGCAGAGTGGCACACGGCAGAGGGCAAGCGTTCATAGCAGCAGAGCACAGCAAAAACAACCAGAGCAAAACAGAGGAATGGCCGCAAGCAGCCTCTTTCTACCTCCCTTACATTGTAAACAGCCTACCCCCACCCAGGGGGTGTGTAGCTCTCACACAGTGTCCATGCCCTCCTCTTCCATAGGCTCAGGATGTGCACAGAGTAAGCACACTGGCTTCCTGCTGAGTGACTCAGCCAAACCTCTGGGCTCCCCAAGTTGACATAATGTATCAACCGTAACACCATGGGACCCAGTTCGATCCATAAGGCATAAGCCATATGCTTATATAAGGGGCTTTTAAGAGCATTGCTGTACCCGGTAGAAGGCAGACATTGAGCTGATACATGCTGTTTGCCCTCCACTCTTCCCCTTCTCCATCTGACAGGCAGAAACTCGACACTCATTGTGGCAGCAGCCATTTTTGCAGCCAAGTGTAGGCACACATTAAAAGTGTCAGAGCAGGAAAGCAGAAAAAACTTGGTCCTCACTGGCTTCACAAAGATGCTGTACAAAGATGCAATCCCCAGACTTCTCATTACCCAATAAGAATAAACCCTCAGTGGGTTAAGCCATTGTCGTCAGAATTCAGGGGCACATGGCTGAGCAGAGTCCCCAGCGAATAAAGTAACTTAGAAAGTTACTGTGAGTGTCAATTGCAATAATGGTTATTCTTGTTTTGTTTTAGTGCTGGGGATTGAATTTAGGGCCTCTCCAAAGCTATGCATGCTCTGTACCACTGAACTCTGCCCCCAGCCATGGTCATGTTGTTGGTCAAGGACTTAATCTGGTGCCTGGAACACAGCTGAATAAATGTTCACGAATTTCAGTTTTCTTTCTCATAAAAAGGAATTGGGGATTGAAAATTTATCACAGGCTATGACTTAAAATAGAAAGTTGGGAACTATGTTTATCCTTTCATTTGTCAAACTGTTAGAATAATGTCTATATAAATTTGAATACATGAATGTAAATCTCACAAAAGTATATCAAGGGCTGGGGATATAGCTCAGTGGAATAAGCGCTTGCCTAGCAAGCGCAGGGTTCTGAGTTCGATCCCTAGTACCGCAAAAAAAAAAACAAAAAAAAAAAACAAAAGTATATCAAGTATCTAAGGCATATTGGACATTATTCCAGAGCTCCTGCTCTTAACAGTGCTCCTGCTCTTACAGTTTTTCCTCTTCAGAAAGAGTAAACAAATGAATAAACAAGAAATTGTCATGAAGCCAGGCGTGGTGGCACATACCTGTAATCCCAGCACTCAGGAGGCTGAGGCAGGAGGATCGTTGCAAGTTCGAGACCATCCTGGGCTACAAAGTGAGCTCAAGACCAACCTGAACTGTATAATGAGACCTCATCTCAGAAAGACAAAAACAGAACAAAAAGAAATTGTCATGAAAATGACGAAGAGGACAGGGCCACCGGAGCTCGCTTTGTCTGTGGGCTCCGCCCGGAAGGCCTTTTAGAGGTGGCCATGTGGAAGAACGCTGAGACTGTCAAGCGCCATCACACTCCCTCCCCTCATCCTTGCTGCACTGAGACAAAGGCTGACATGATTTCCACTGGCCCAGCCTACGTCCCTGGGATGAGCCCAGGGTCCTTTGAAGTGCCCACCTGAGAAAGTTTCACTGCCAAAAGAATTTACCACTTACCCAGCCAAGACCTGACTATAGGCCCCTGATTCCCTTCTCATTCAGCATTTAATTTATTTACTTTTTTAAGAGATAGAGTCTCACCCTACTATCTTGGGGGGGGCTTGAACTTGTGGGTGCAAGTGATCCTCCTGCCTCAGCCTTGTGAGTGGCACGACTAGTGGTGCCCCATTGTGCCCAGGCTGAGCATTTAATTTAAGAAGTTTGCAGTTATAAATCCTTTCCCCGACTCCATGGAATGTAAATCTTCTACCAGCCAGAAACATCTCCTCGAGGATAGTGAAACTGTCTTTTTAAAATACAAACCTCCAGGGAGACAGTGTTCCTGCCTGGCACCCACTTTCATGGGAGAGTAGGAACCTGTCTTTAGTGGTTGCATCGCTTCAATCTGCAACATTATCTCCTATCCCAAAGTATGAGAAGTTTGTGTCTCCTCCTTTAACGTATCCCAGCACCTAGAAAAGCAGCAAAAGGCCTTCTGCTCTTGGTGTGGTGGTGCCTCCCTCTAATTCTAGCTGCTCAGAAGGCTGAGGCAGGAGGATTGCAAGTTCAAGGTCAGCCTGAGCAATTTAGTGAGGCCCTGTCTCAAAGGAAAAAAGAAAAAGAACTGGGGATATGACTAAGTGGTAAACATTCCTGGGTCAACCTCAGTACCAGAAAAAAACAATTTAAATAAAAGACCTTTTGTTTGATGAGTTCAGCTCAGTTTACACTGAGGTCTCTCTTCCTTGCTACACTACTGAATAAAACCAGCCTTACTGCCTTTAATGTATGTCTGATTCCATCTGACATATTGATGGTAAGCCTTGCTTCATAAGAAGGGACTTTACTAGGTGTGGTGGTACACACCTGTAGTTTCAGCTACTCAGGAGGTAGAGGTGGAAGGATCACTTGAGCTCAGGAGTTTGAGGGTAGCCTGGATAACACAGTGAGAGCCCATGTTGGAAGGAAGGAAGGAAGGAAGGAAGGAAGGAAGGAAGGAAGGAAGGAAGGAAGGAAGAAGGAAGGAAGGAAGGAAGGAAGAAAGGAAGGAAGGAAGGAAGGAAGGAAGGAAGGAAGGAAGGAAGGAGGGAAGGGAGGGAGGGACGGAGGGACGGAGGGAAGAAGGGAGAAAGGGAAGAAGGGAGAGAGAGGAAAGGAGAAAAAAAGACCAACTCTGCAAGGAGGAAATACACTGCAGGCAAAAAAAGGGGTATGTCAGACTGTAATGACACATTTGGTATGACAGAAACAGCCTCTCTAATGTCACTGAAGATTTACATTTACACCTAGAGAATACATGCGCTGAGAAAGTCCACTTCTTGTGTGGCCACAGCGGGCTAGTTGTTGTCACTGAAAGCTCTAAAAGGTTCACTGTCACTGGCCTAGACCTTGTGCAGTTCGGGAAACCAAGAACTCAGGTGAAGCACGATGGTGCTCACTTGTATAATTCTAGCACTCTGGGAGGCTGAAGCAGGAGGATCAGAAGCTGGAGCCCCGACTGGCAATATGAGAGACTTAGTGAAACCCTGTCTCAAAAAATTAAACAAGGATTGGCCGTAGAGCTCAGTATGAAAGCCCTGGGTTCAATTTCCAGTACTGAAAGGAGGAGGGGTGGCTTTGAAATCCACCTTTGCAAGTGAATGGACTTGAAACTTCAGCTTTGTGATCATAGGAAATTACTCATATTTAGATCTGAGATGACAAATACAAGGGGATTTGAAGTACCAATTACTCACCTTTAGTAGCCAGCCCCTTTTTTGAGTTAGATTAAGTGAAAAAAGTTGACATTTATGATCAGAACCCAGAGTGTGTCACAAGAGCCAAAGATGGGATTCTACCTGGGCCAAATACATACTTGTAACCAGGGGCCCCAAACCCAGTAGGGCTCACCATCTTCCATTGCACATGGGTTGTGTTCTTATCTTTCTTTGCAAGGGGGCTCCATCTGCCTTGGTGAGCCATGGGTAGAAAATCACAGCTTCCTAGAGCTCTCCAGTTTGCATGCTGCAGCCCTAACCCCCAAGTCCTAACGCAAGGGCCCAGGGAACCGTCTCACTGACACCTGTGCACTCTCAGGTCAAAAGCCTGCACCATGGTAACCAAACCAGTAAGAAAGAGGCCACTCACCTTTGCGATCAGGGCAAAGACGGTCACCCAGAATGAGGCCTCGTTGTAGTGTGAGGAGCAGATGTGAGAGATGTCTGCCTCACCTGTCAGGCCCTCACTGCAGGTCAGCTTTGTTCAAGAGGATTCTAGTGCAAGCTATATACATCCTTTTCAATTTTCTGGCAGACACGTTAAAGAAGTACAAAGAAACAGGTGAGATTGATTTTAACAATATATTTTACTAAGCCCAACATATCCAAAACACCATTACTTCAACATGTACTCAGTATAAAAAATGAGATATTCTACAATCTTTCATATGCAGTTTTCAAAATGCAGTATGTGAGACCAGGGTATAGCTTAGTGGTAGAGTGTTTATTCCAAATCCCTAGTACTGCACATACACACACACACACACACACACACACACACACACACACACAAAAGAAAGAAAGAAACACAGTATATATTTCATACTTGCAACATGTTTCACTTTAGATAAGCCACATTTGAAATGTTCTGTAGCCACATGTGGCAGGTGGCCGCCAGCGTGGGCACACAGGTCTAGATTTCTTGGCTGCAATCTGATTTATGCTGCTATCGGTATACATCACTGTGGCCCACTTTCCAGGGGTCAAATACAATTCTTTTGCCTAATACATGTCATTATCGTGCATCTGCTCTTGGGCCCAGATAAATGTGCAGGATTAATTATCACTGGCTTTCACAGTGCACACAGCCGAAGCCCATTTTCTGCCAAATTACAATTACAGAGTTCTTTCTTGGATGGACTCAGAGTTAATGTCTTTGTACTTCCTTTATTCCAGAAATGAAATTAAAGACACACACACACACACACACACACACACACACATGGCTCACAGAAACCTGCAGCTCTACCAGCAAATTGTTCAAGCTTAGAGAGAAGGTCTTTAGACTGGTTTATACGGATCCAATAAAGCATCAGGAAAACAGATAAATGTCAAAATACTAGCTTCTCAGTTTCACTGAGCTCAGCTTTCCAAAGATAACACATGCATTTCCCCAAAGTATGTCTCCTTTCTCTTCAATTTTTTGTATCTGGGTAAATAGTATCTATGAGATCTATCCCTTCCTTGTGCAGAGAAGAGAGGAGACAGAGAGAGAGTGAGGTGATTTACACAGATGTCTCCCTCCTTGAGGGTCTGGCTTATACTGTCTTATCTATAGATTGTTTTGGGGTGTATTTTATTGCAAAGACCAACTATAATTGACTCAGAAGTCTCTTAGGTTTCCTTCTGAAGGCCATTTGTAACAGTTGCCTGATAATTTTAGAGCTACTCTTCTTTTCCTATTTATGTGCCAGTGTCCTGCCTAGTGATTGCAGATATTATGTCATTTAATTCTTGTGACAATGTCTTGGGTATTAACACTCCCATTTTACAGAGAAAGAAACTGAGGTTTGAAATAGATTGATATGCCCCAGTCAAAGCAGGGTAACCCAGATTTGGATCCAAGATTTGCTTGACTCCAAGGCATTAATTGCTGAGGTCTACATAGAATTTGGGGTCATTTCTGAAGTAAAAGTCCATCCAGCCTTGTTTCACGGGAGCTTCTGGTGGGGCTGAGAGGCTAAGAGGCTGAGAAGACAGGATAGTGGGAAGAAGGTCACCGTGAGCAGGGCTGGAAGGTGGCAAAATGGGGCTCCTTTTATGCCAGAAAAATAAAGACAGACGGTTAAGTACGGGGGAGTGAGGCAGTTGACCAACCCGGCACGGAAGGACTGGACTCCAGCTAACAGGAAATGAGTTCCCTCCTCACTCAGTGGCCTTGAACAAGGTCCCTGGCTTCCAGCACTGCAGAGATAATGGTTCTGCCAGGCCTCCCTGGAGGATTAGCTAGTTAATGGTTATATACTACTTTGAATAGACAAAGGGCCAATAAAATCTCTCCCCAGGCCATTTTTCAGGACAAGGACCGAGTCCCTGTTGATTATAAATGATAAAGGAGGATCAAGCCCTCTTCCGCTTTATTGCCTTAATTGAGCCACTTGGCAATAGTAGGCCAGACAGGAAACAGCACCGTGTCCGCATTCACTAACCAACTTGACACTGAGAGAGGAACCCGCGATGTTCTCAAGGACCGAATTGAATCTTGGTAACCTCACATGGAGGATCGGCATTTAAAAGCTGTTTGCTGAATAGTAAATGCAAGAATTTGATGTTTGCTTGAGCACTGACTACTACCAGAAAAGGGATTACAAATCTCAGGATTTGAAAAGCTGCCTCACTGATGTCAATAGTTGGCCTGGGGATCAAGACTGTAAGCATACTCTGCATGCAGATTTCTAGGTCAGTGAACGCACTTGTAGCAGTAAGGCCAACTACCTGATTACTGAATAATCCTGCTTCGTAGAAAACCATCAAACTATTCCTCTCATGATAGGATGTGCCTGCAAGATGGAAATCTTCATTTCCAAATAAAGGGCAAGTAATTTCCCAAGTTATTTTGATATAAATATAAATAGAAAAGTACGCAGAATATTTTCATCTTTATGTTTTTTATCTGAAAGAGAATAATAAAAAAAAGAACACTAGCCAAGGAACAAATCTATGCAAGTTTCCACAAGTCAAGAGTTAGTAAATTGCCAGTGAGAGGTGGTTATATCTTAATCACACCCTACACACTCCTAACTATCAACTCTTTGGAGGAGTATGAAATGTGCAGGTTTCTGCAGAAATCAACAGGCGGCTGCCCAGCTGGTTTCAAAACTGGCTGGACTTTCGTTAATCATTTAATGGCTAATTTCACAAGAGATAAACAACACAGGAGTCATTCCCAGACTACATTATTCTTTCAACCCATACTTCATTCATTCATTCTTCTTTTCATTCAGTTAAAATACATCAAGGGCCTAATATATACCCGAAAGGAATTGTTCGTTGATTTACTCTTTCAGCAAATATTTACTGAGTGTCTAACTGCTGGGCTACTTTGGAGCAGTGCAAACCGTGTGGTGCTATCACTGTCTAGGCGGAGATGTAGGGGAGGAAAAAGCCTTTTCGCTCCACCCTCTTGGGTTCAGTGGCTGGGGCTATTGAATCAAAATAATACAAGATTAACAAGAGAAAAACAAACAGAAGTTTGTTAACATGTGCATTGTGCATTCCCAGGGGTAACGCTGTGATGAGGACCTCAAAGAGAAGCTAGAACCGGGGCTTACAGAGCACCTTTTTTTAAACCTTTACTTTTATTCATACATATTTGCAGTGCATAATGATTTCATTCATTGTGGGGAGCTGCTGCACATACACAACACGTCTGAATTCTTTTTTCACCTTCTCCTCCCCCACTCTTCCTCCTGCCTCCATCTCTTGGTCCCCTTTTCTTTTGTTTCTTGTTATCTATCTTTTTACAGAGCATTTCAAAAGAAGAAAAACATATTTTTAGAAAAGTGACAGGACAAAGGAAAAAGACTTCGGGTTTTGAGGGCAGCAAATCAAGGGTGGCGTTTATAGGGGGACGAAGGGAGGAGAAGGGCTAGCAAGTGAGGTTTGTTACTTAGAGTCTTCTGTTACCTTTTCTACCTGTAGCCATCTCTGGAGGCTTCTGTCCCTCCTGGTGGGGAGCAGAGCACGCACCTTTACAAATCTATGCCTTGTCTTTAGGCAAATAGGATGGCAGAGAGCTTGGCTTTTATCCACTTCTCAACCGTCATCAGCTCAAAATAATCCTTATGTCAAACATGATATATTTTGGAGTACTGTATTCTGATAACCTAAAATAACAAACATTATGAACATAAAACATTTATAGAAAAAAGATAATACAAGGCATTAAATGCCATGGGTAGAGTAGAGACAGTGCTGTGAATCCCTATCAGGAATTTTTTTTTTTTTTTTTTTTTTTTTGAGACAGGGTCTTGCTATACAGTTCAAGCTGGCCTTTAGTTCACTTTATACCCAGGCTGGTCTCAAACTCACAAGGATCCTCCTGCCTCTGCCTCCAAGTGCTGGGATTACAGGTGTGTGCCACCACATCCGGGGAGTGCTGTGAAAACTCAGCAAAAGTCGGCGGCTTCATGGTGGAAGTGGGTGGTACCCCAGGAACACTTTAAAAGACGAGGATGATTTGCCTGTGTCAAACAAGAGGAATATGGGGCCTACGAGGATGAAGACTGATTAAAAGTAACTGGTATTTTCTAATATGTGTGTCATTAAAGCGAATTATGGAGGCAAAGACTTCAAAAGATTTCATTTATTCATGTGAAGTTTTAGAGCAACTGCTGTCCTCAATTCAACTGAATGCTCCAGGTCAACCTACAGTGAAAAGTCGGGAGTTAAAAATTGGTTTCTAGCTCACATAGCCTCTGTGGAACTAGCTTTTAGAAATACTGTGTGGCTAGTAATGCGGAGGCCTTATTAGGGTTTGGTAGAGAAGGACCTGTGATAGATTAGTGATATCTGCTGCAGGCACAGGATCTCATCACTGATCTATGAGCCCGCCATCTCTGGGTTAATATCAGATACTTGAGTGGCCCAGTGAGAGGTGCTCTGTAGCAGTGGTTTTCAGGCTGTTTTAGCAGTACAACCATTTGTTCATATGAATTTTTATCCAGACTTCCAATGAGGCAGCTCAACTCTTTAATAGATGGAAGTTGCCGAAGGAGACTCAGAGCATCATGTAACAATAAAAATCATTGCATTAGAAGAGTGCTACTTTCCTTGTGACAGGACAGCACATGACAAGGATGGACTGTACTCATTTGTTCATTTTAAATTCCCCAGAGGGATGTTAATCATCATCATTTTACTGATGTAGGAACTGAAGTCCAAAGAGGTTAAGTATGAGGCTCTTGATAGCAGTGAGGTCAAGAGCTGGGACCCAGTGTCTTCCCTCTTATTTGGGTTAGGATGCCACTGGTCTGTTGTTCTGCAGCTCCACAGTGCTTGCCACTGGGCTGAACACTGGGGATTTCAAAGAGAGCTGGGTTTTGGTTGAAATAAACACAAGGCAAAAGGGAACAGCTCTACCCTTCTGTCTGAAATTCTGCCTCACCCTGCCTTCACCCACATATCATTTCCCACAAGCTCTTTGTCCTTGACACATTAGAGGTGTGCAGTCCTGAGCACCTCAGGGCTCCAGGATAGACTCAAGTTTCTCATCACTTTATGCTATTTGCACGAACTGCAGCAATCTAAGCATGACCCTCTCCTATTTCTTTAGCTGTTTCTAAGGAGAGCCTGTTGTCTTTGTTTGGACTGAACACGGGATGGGCTGCACAGCAACAGTGGTTGCAAGTGAGTACACAAGAAAGGCACTTTGCAAGTTTCAAAGCAATTTCTTTTATCCACCAGACTCAGCCTGCTGCCCATGGCCACCATCACATCTACTCTGGACCTCTGCCAGTAGCCTCTGCCTCTTCTCTCCCTGTGTACTCCAGCCTCACAAAGATTCCTTGTTTCCCACCTCTCAATAATACAAATCTCATTGGGTCATTCCCTGGCTTAAAACCCTTCAAGAGCTTCCACTGTCCTGAGTAGCAGTGAAAAAGCACTTGTGAAAAAGTGGGTGTGTGTGTGTGCATGGACATATTCTCCCTCCAAGGAAGCAGGTTTGCAATATTTAAACTGGAATATGACATTCAGATGGGCTTCACTCGCTGAACAGCAGGGTGTATTTATTTATTCATGTCCATTTATTTAGGTCCTGGCTCATCCACAAAGGAATTGCAGTAGCTGCGTGTATAGTACTATATTTCCTAGGCAGGGAACAACAGGAAGCTTTCTCAGCTACATTTTGGAAAAATCAATCCTATGGCATGAACCAAACACAGTGAAAAATAATAATAAGCATTCCATTACCCTAAAAGTCCTGCTAGGAACTAAAGGATGAGCTGCTTGGAGAAGTTCTTATTCGCAGCATAAGGATGACTTTGGGTCCCTCAAAGGGCATTCCAATGTGTACTAGCAGACACTGAGTCACTCACTGTCGAAGACCTCTGAGGTGTCGGTATTATCCTAGCAGAGGTCCCTAGGCTCCAAGTCCTGGAGCTTCTCCTTAACCATGTCTCTGCAACTTAAGTGGGACTTTCTGAAAATTTTCTCCTCGGTGAGCCAATATACATATTTAATTTTTAAAAAAAGTTATAGATGTTTAAAACCCTCATCAAATAAAGTTGCTTGTTTTAAATTAGACTGCACAGAACATTTCAAAATTCCGCAAGTACAAAAGTAGTCATCATAAAGCTTCTCGTCACCCTGTGGCTCACTCCAGAAGCAATCACTGTTAACAGTCCCTAGAAACAGTCTGCACACACAGGCCTGCACGCTTGGGATTTTCATTTTAAGTCAAGCAGTGGAATTCTATTGATGGTGCCTTGTGCCTGGCTTTTTTTTTTCTCATCTTGCTTTTTTTTCTCACCAGTTTACCTTGAGACCCAGTTTCATCACATGTGCCTGTTGTAGGTTATGATAGGGTATGTTCTTGGAATTCTGTGTGTGCATGTATACACCCATGTGATCGTAGGGATTGAACCCAAGGTCTTTGCACTGAACTACATTCCCAGCCCTTTTTTATTCTGAGATAAGGACTTTCAAAGTAACTAAATTGCCCTGGCTTGGCTCGAACTTGTGATCTTGCTGCCTGAGCCTCCCAGAATGTTGAGATTACCAGTGTGCATCACCACACCTAGCTAAGGGGATTCTTAAAGGGATGAGGGATTTGATTCAGGCTAAACTTTGAACTACTCTGGGGTTGCAGGATTGGGCTTCTATGCACTCAGGCTCACCTGGGAGCTCATCATTTGCAGCAGGCAAGTAGGGCCAGTCTGCACCTGTCTTCTGCACACCACTCATAGAACTTCGCTTATTTTGAGAGCTTTAAAGTGCTTTTTTGATTGCACAGGAAATACCCACACATATTCCCAGGCTGGGATAAAAAAGGTTAAACAATGCAATAGAAGTAAAAGCCCAGTTGAGTCTCCAAACCCTCTTTATCCAGAAGCACCACTGTAGCCTATTTGTATTTTGCATGTTTTGACCCTTTAGTTTTGTAAAGAATGTAGTTTGTGTTCTGTTTTCTACATGGGACTGTAGCCTATATACTTTATAACCTGTTTTTTCATTTAACGTTTAGTCTTGGCCTTATTCAATTCAGTGTGTGTAGATCTACTGAATTATTTACAACCACCATGTTACTATTCTATTCTGTATGTTTACTATAAGGATTTTCCTCTTTTTGGATATTTAGGTTGTTTCTAACTTTTTGTTATTACCTACAATGCCTTGTGTGAAGCCCATGAAAAATAAAACAATATCTCTATAATACAGAAGGGGAATTTCTGAGGTAAAGTGTATACACACTTAAACTTTTAAGAGATACTCCAAAATTACCCTCCAAAAAGAAATTTCTGAGGTCCACTAGGCAGGAACAGGGTAAGCTACACAGAACTGTGATTTTTTTTTTCCCCTTGGAGATTGTGATCAAAAACTGATGTCACTGTTCACAGGCAGAAAGAGGCCTGCAAGTCTGCAGGAGAACGCCAACCCTGAACAATAAACAAAGCACCATCTGTACAGTCATCAAGAACAGGGGCAGGGACAGCACAGCAGAGGATTGGCCCTGGCCCCTCCTCCAGGCTGGCTCCTCTGCCTGCCCAGCTCTGCTCTAAAAACACCAGGCAGGAACGTGGGGAAGGGGTCACCTGCGGCAGGGCAGTGCTGCACAGAAAATGGGGGTTTGCCCCACTGCAGGCTCAGGAGGCTGCTGTGGCCAGGCCCTTTGAGCAAACTGCTAAGTTTGATGGACTGCACTGATTTAGAAGTGTTTGTTCTACACAGCTTCCTTCTGAGCGGCTCTGCTCCTGGTTTGTGGTATAATAAAACCGGGAGGATCTGATTGACTGAAACCCTCCAGCCTTCAAGCACTACCCTTTCCTTCAGTATCCAAATAAAAAGGTTTCTTTTCCCGCTTCACAGCCTAGGGGAAGGCCAGCTCCTGCCCAGGACATCTGTGGATTCCGGGTTTGATGATGACGTGTTCCTGGTCACCTCACACCCTTCATGCTTTTCAATTGCTGCTGGCCTCTTTGCTCTCTCCCCCTTCCCATGCTCACCATCTCTCCCACCCTTTCTTTACTGTCCCCAGGGCCGGTGATTGTACTGAGATTTGTGGGTAATGGAGAGGGGTCGCAGCATTGTCCGGAACAGGAAACGCTGCAATGAGTGCCAAGCGACACTCTTGGAAAGCTGCTCAGCCACTAAGCTGTGGAGGAACTGGCTGAACTTCGCAGGTCCTTGTGGTAACTTGTGGATTGCCTCTTCTCTCTCAAGAGCCCTCTTTCATCTCCCCAAAGCACGTCCCATTCAAGTCTCCAGGGAACAGCTCACAATTGCTTGTTGCTTTATTTGGTCCAGCTAGTTACCTCTCTTGGAATTGCAGAGTTCTTAATAAGTTCCATCTGTTTAAATCTGGGCTGCGCTACTCGCTGCCTGTGTGCCCTTCTGCAAATTACTCAACCTTTCTCACCTCCCATTTCTTAACAAGTAACAAGAGTTAACTTTAGAATGTATTTAAAGCAGGCAGTGGCCAGGCACGGTGGTACACGCCTGTAATCCCAGCACTTGGGAGGCTGAGACAGAAGGATCACCCCAAGTTTGAGCCCAGCCTGGGCTACATAGTGACTCTAGGCCAACCTGAACTACATAGTGAGACCTTGTCTCAAAAAAAAAGAAAAAAAAAAGCAGGCATTGAGTTAGTCCACAGCACATCCAAGAGAATCTGTGCTTTCACCAAAAGAGCAGTTGCTGACCCAACAATCCCTACCACAATGCTGGAGATCCCACAGTCAGGTTTTAATATAGTTTTTTGTTTCTCCACTTCTCTGTTGTAAGCTTCTTTTCAGCCTCTTTAGGAATGTTGCTTGTACAATGTTCCATTTCTTTTTTTTTTTTTTTTTTGTCTTTTTTGAGACAGGGTCTTGCTATGCAGTTTAGACTGGACTTGAGCTCACTTTGTAATCCAGGCTAGTCTTGAACTCACCACGATCCTCCTGCCTCAGCCTCTGGAGTGCTGGGATTACAGACATGCGCCACCACACCCAGCAGACCATACTCCATTTCTGAGGTTTCATGGTGAGCATGCTGAGGCTTTTGGATGATCTGAATGTATCTCACTCAGGCCGTCGTGCTGAGGGGAGGCCCAGCTTGTTCTGTGTGCGCTGCCACACCTCCGCCCAGCTGGGTTCACATCTGACATCTGGAATTCATCTTCCCCTTACCCCCCACCTTCATCCCTCAGCGAGCCCTCCTGCGTTTAACTGGAAATTCTCCCCCCTTCGACTCTTGCCTTCCTGCTGTGCATTGCCTGCTTGGGGAGCAGAGTGAGCATCTAAAGCAAACCTGGCCTGGGAGTGCAGCTCAGTAGTAGAATGCTTGCTTGGTATGTTGGGAGGATTATTATTATTATTTTTTTGGCGGTACTGGGGATCGAACTCAGGACCCTGTGCTTGCTAGGCAGGCACTTATTCCACTGAACTATATTCCCAGCCCCCTGCTTGCTTGGTATGTACAAGCACACTTGGGTTGAATCCTTAGCAAAAATAAGTTTTAAATGTGCAGGAGCACTTTTCTTCTCTTGCTTAAAAGCTTCCCATGCTTCCTGTTGCCTTCAGAGCAAAGGCAGGCTTTGTGGCCAGGCCGTTGCTCTGCAGCACCGCACCTCTGCCCTCCAGCTCCTGCTTCTCTGGCCTTCACCTGCACCCCTCCCTCCTCTTCTTCCAGACCCCAGTGCGCACCATACTGGCCCCTGCGCTGCCTCTTCCTGACCAGTTTCCACACCTGCAGCTCCTCGCAGCTGCGGAAAGACCTTGCCAGGCCACCGGCTAAACGTGGGCTCCTCTACCTTCTCTGCATGGTCTGGCTGTGTGTATTATCTTCATTCTTGCTCTGTGTTTACTTTTTACTGTCTTCTCCGTAAAAAAAATCAAAAAACAAACAAACAAACCACAAGTTCCATGAAGGCAGGAGCACTGTGTGCTCTGGCCCAGCTCCTCATACAGTATATACTTGCTCGATAGATGAACCAACAAGAGAATAGTTGACTTGAGAGAAATGAAGAGGAAACCTGCAGGTCAACATGTGATCTGAGGAAATGCTCCACGGTAGGGGTCCCAAGGGGGCTATCTCTCCACACAGCAAGGCGGGTGCAGAGCCGAGCAAGCAGCAAAGGCCCTAACACCCCAGGGGCCTTAGTGTGAGCTCCTGAGATGCACAAATTACATCTCCCCTCATTCTCACCTGCCAGCAGCAAAAGGACAGAGCTGCTGCCTCTGATGCTGATTTCCATGCAGCTGCTGTTTTCTTCCACCCACCAAAGAGCCCACCGAGTTTCCATAGCAACAGAGGGCTGCTCCAGAGACCAAGCAGGGATGTCTGCATCTCCCTGTATCTCTGGCGAGGGAGGCAGGGGTGCTGGCTGGCAGCTGTGCTCTTGCTCTTTCTGATTCTGCCCTGTCCTCATCACTAGGCACCTCCACTGTCACCTCACTCTCTCCCATGAAAACCCAAGGAAGCATTCACTTCAGGGCCTTTGTTTTCTCTCTCTTGCTGTGGAAAGAGAGGGACGGGCGGCCTCATCTCTTCATCCTGTCCAGGCCCACAAATTGGGCAGAAAAACAAAGACAAAGGCGTCTCCCATTGCTTATAGTCCTCAAGACAGCCTTGAGAATATTCTCTTTCTAAGTATCACTTCGGTAGTTTAACTAGTGACCCCTTGGTGTTTCTCAGTTTCTGTTGACAGGCTTTTTGGTTCTCCTAAAGAAGCAAACTATGATTTTTATACTCCCGCAGCCAAGAGCCCTTTGGGGAAGCTGTTGTCCTTTTTCAAAATAATGACGACAGTATCTACCATTCACTAAGCGAATATGTACTATGCATCACTTCTTTAAATCTTTACAACCACTCAGGGAAAAGATGTTAGTGACCCTTCCTTATGTGTGAGGAAACTGAGGCTTGGTCATTCTCAGGTCACACAGCTGCCTAGAGGCCCAGGCGTGATCTGAATACTGGACATTCAGACTCTGAAATCCAAGCCACTGACCACTGCCCTGTGTGAAGACACGCAAATAGCTACATGGAAGGACACATTTAGAATCCCCATCTCCAAGCCCAGCCAGTCTCCTGGGCCCTCACGTGGCTCCCTCCCAACCACAGTGGCCAGCAGTTGTTGGCTCTGTCCCCAGTCCCCATGCCACATCACCCCCGCAGGGATTTGATGGCAACTTGCTCAAAGTAGGAACAAAGCCAGCATTTTTAGCCCCTTCTTCAGAAATCTTGACTCCTCACCACAGGAGCTGCCCCTCAGATTGGCTGTTGCCATGGCAACTGGCTGCTGCTCTCTGTCCAATTATGTCAGCTCTGAACTGCAGGACCTCTGTGCCTGTTTCCTGCCCACCCTCCCCAGTCTGCAAGCCCAGCCCCTCTGACCTCGGGCAGTTCTGAATGCTTACACTTTCTAATTACAGCTGCCTTTCAGTTCTCTGCTCTTCTCTGAAAGCTGTGTGATCTGTATCGAACTTCTCCTCCCACCAGCCTGCCTGCCACACCCAGCCTCCAGCTCTTTATCTGTGGCTTATGAAGCATTGTTTGTGCATCCAGCCTTGCACTTAGCATGCTCACATGCCCCAGCAGGCAGACAACATGGACACACAAACTTCAAACATCTCGGATTCAGTGTCCCACACTGGCATGTTTCTGCAGCAGTTGTAACTCACAGGGGGTCTACAGTGGCCTGGTTGCATGCCAGCTTCTTTGTACATTCATTTATGCATTCAGTGACACGTGAACACCCATTATGTTCTGGGCACTAGGGATACCATGTTAAACAAGAGGGAACAGGACTTTACATTTTCCTGGAAGGGAAGGGGTGATGAACAGAAACGGGTAAACAAGCAAACAAACGAAGAGAATTTTGGGTCATGGTGAAGGCAATGAGGGAAAAGAGCTGGGGGCCTCCAACCTTAGGCCTATGCTTGCTCTGCTCCCCACTTCCAGCAGGACACACTCTATGAAGCAGCAAGGAGGAGGTACTTAGCATTTACTGAGCACCTGTAGACGCAAGTGGCAGGATCACACTGCAGCCAGTTTAGAGGGGAAAGTGCTCTACACCATGAGGTAGCGGAGGCTCCAAGGCCCAAAGGTCACCAGGGTTCTGTCATTGTCTCCTCTCTGATTTCCTTGCTCTGGACATCAGCTTCTCCCCTTCTCTGTGTAGTGCCCTCCCCACAAGATGGGAGTGTGACTACTGATGGATCCTGGGAATTTCACTTTTCAAAAGTCTCAGAAGACAGCCTGACCTCCAGGATTCTCCGATCCCAAGGCCAAGACTTCAGGAAAAAAGACTCACTGCCTCAGGCCGTAGGGTCCCATCCCTGGACTAACCAGCCAACACCAAAGATGGCATCACAGAGGCCAGCAGGAGGCTCCCTGGTTCCCGGTGGGCTGTGGGAAGGGGAAGGCCGACAGTCCCAGGGTCCAGAGAAGTAAGGCCATCTTAGTGTGAGCCCTCCACTCCCGCACTTCTTCCACCTTACTGCTGCTGTCTCACTTTCACAGTCTCATCTCTGCTCCTGAGAGGCAACCTTGTGGCCTGTGCCCCAGTGCAGGACCAAATCCAAGGTCACCCTCTGCTCTGGGGGCCTCTGCATTCACCGCACCTGTGTTGCTCTCCCCACCCCCAGTCCCATCTACGCCACGCCTGACCAACCAATACTAGACTGCTGTGTACAGCAGATTTTGCTGAAGGTCTGGATGTGACAGATTGGGACACCTTAAAGCTCAAGACTATCTTAGGTTCCACCCACAGACTCATTTCTCACTGGCTTCTGTCTTCAATGATCATGCTAGGAATGTGGGGCTGTTTCCTCCTTGACCTCTTCCCCATACCTCCCCACATGTGTCCCCAAATTATTTGTTACCATCTAATGCAGAAATATTCAGCCTCCATCCAAACCAAGTTCCCAAGTCTCTAAAAATACAGTAAGGTAATTTGCTAAACAAAAGACTCTTCATTCTGAGCCTACAAAGGACAGGAAAAGCTTTAGAATTATAATTATCTCTTTAACTTGCCTATTTTCTTAGAGGGCCCATCCCCAGTGACCAGCACAAGAACAGGAAGTAGGTTGCAGAGGGGTCATAGACCCTGGTTTGGGCCTATGATAAAGTGCTGTCTCGCTCAACGCTGACTCCTGTAAGTTTGGGAAATCTTACATGTGGTATCCCCCACGGTGCCTCCTTGGGGCTAGACTGGGGCCACATGCTCAGAGCTCTTAGACTTACTTTGACAAAGGGGTTAGCAAGTTATACACTAGCCAGCACCCCAATAATAAGAATGCAAAGGAAGAATAAGAAGCAGCTTCCCAGCCATGGAGGTTGGGACACTTCAGCAAGAAGGACACAGATTCCACTCAGGGAAAAGAAAGAGTAACATGAAAGGCAGGGAGAGTGACATCCCCCAGCGAAGCTCAGGTCCATGCTTGCATTTCCAGGGCTCGTGCCTTTCCCTCTCAGTACTGTGTGATTAGCAAATGCTAAAATTCTAACAGAGTTGACCTCTGTAAATCTCCCTGGTGAGTTCTTAAGAATTCGAAAATGACAGGTATCCGAGAAGCTGTATCCTTACAGCTGCCTGTCTCCAGCTGCCTGAAGCAATTTCCGTAAACAATTATGGCCCTCTTTGTGGCCTTGGAAAATCTGCCTGGGGTTGGGTTAGTTGACCCAAGTGGGCACTTGTGCACAAGTCTAGAGCTTGTCTGAGAGGCTGTTTGCACTCTTCGGAGGGACAGGAGAGGGGTAGGGAAACCAGGTGTGACACTACTCTGTCCTGGTTTCCCTCTGAGATTTCATATAAAGAGAATTACCAAGATCTTGGTGTTTATGCCTTAGAAATCCATTTCCTCTTCTTCATTACCGTCATCATCATCATCAATTTTTACAGTGCTGAGGATTGCCTCTTTGGCCTCTACCTTCTAGGCAGGTATGTTCCAGCTGAGGCACACCCCAACCCACACCATCTTATTAACTCAGACTTCCTGAAGCTCAGACCTACTGACAGATTCCTTCTGACTTTGTGGTTCAGTCCGGGTCCGCTGTAAGCTGTTTCTCCAAGGCAGTTCACTGTGAATCTGTGGTGTGGTCTGTGTAAGCTCTTCTGTTCACATCTTTCACCTTCTACAAGAGTGAAAAACCAGATAGACTAGAATAAGGCCCAGATCAGGAACCAGATAAATTTGGGGCTCTTGCCTTAGTTCTGACTTTGAGCAAATCATTTGCATCTCAGTGCCTGTTCGCACATCTGCTAAAGGCCTGGTTTGACTGGAGAAGTTTTCTAAAGCCTCAGTCGGTTCTTCATTCCTATCCACCTTCCTCCGTGTGTGTGCACACGTGCGTGTGTTGCTGGGGATGAACCGAAGGCATGGCGCACACTAGGCAAGTGCTCTCCCACTGGGCTACACCCCCAGCCTCCTTTGTGCATTTTGTCACTTCTGTATGTCACCTGTGCTATTATACACTTACTATTTTCTGAAAATTGAATTAGCTTTTTAACTTGGCTTCACGCTAAGCAATATATCCAGAAAATCACATATTTGCTGTGTAACTGTAGTTTTTCAACTGTGCACTAAAATACGCACATATTTTTAATTATATTCATCTGCATGAGCCCCCAAAGCGTGCTGAATCCCATGCCCATGAATTACTCTTTGGGAAATACTCGAGGATCTCTTCAGCTCCCACGTGTCTTTGCTCCTACTGTGAACTCTAATAATGCTGAAAAGGAAAAAGCAACTTCAGAAAGAAAGAGGAAAACAAATGTGATCCCTGAGCCAACAGCCAGCATGACCCTTGGAACAAAATGGTTCTGTTTTGTTTTGACAGCTTTTTCTCTTTCCTTTCTCCTCACAGTTACCTGATTCTGATGGCCCCAGCCAGAGCCCGCACGGCCCCGCCCACTGCTCTTCCCTTAGAAGCCCCACGTGGTGTTCACACGTGGTCTATCTAAAGCCTGTGTCTGGATCACCCAGGGCCCGCGCATAGGCTGGTGGGATTGCTGGAGCCAGGCAGAAAGGCTAACCTCGCACGCCCACCCAGTGACTGCAGCTTTGGCCTCTTTTGTCCTGCAAGCAATCCCAAGGGTGGAGCAAGCCTTCCTCAGGTCGGCAGCCTCTTCCTTGGGTTCCCTTCACCCTCAGTGATTCCTGGATCTACTCAGACAACACAGTTCAAGAGACTCATAGGGATCTTTGGTTGGGCACTCTCTTCCCTGGTAAGAAATTGGAAAGTCAGTGAGGAAAGTTGGACTCCTCCACTGGGGAAAGAGAGAGCAGAAGGTATTTCCCTAGTGAGAGAACTTCTCTCTGGCAGCCACATAGTGAAATAACAACCAATAGATAATCAATCAACTCATCCAGGTTGATCTTTCACTCAAATCTGACTGATCATGAGAATCATTTGAAGGGTTTTTAAAATAAAGTTAACATGTCCATATGGTATTACCCAACAATACCACTCCTAGCTATTTCCTCATGAGAAATGAAAACATATTTATAGCAGTTTTAGTTATAATTGTCAAAAATAACCCTTAAAACTCAGATAAGCAACAAACTGAGGTTTAGTCACACAGTGAAATAGTATTTAGAATAAAGAAGAATGAACTATTGATATGATACATACAACAGTGTGGAGGGGTCCCCAAAACATCATGAGAAGCAAAAGAAACCAGACACCCAGGCAGTGCATATTGCGTGACTCCGCTGACACACATTCAAGAACAAGCAAAACTGATCTTTGGTAATAAAAATAGAAGCAGCAGTTGTCTGTGCAGGATGTGAGTGAATTGGAAAGGAAAATGTTCTGTGATTATGGAAATGAAAAGTCCTATATCCTTTTAATTTTTTTTTTTTGAGGCTGAGTCTTGCTCTGTAGTCCAGAATGGACTATAACCCTCCTGCCTCATCTATCCAAATGCTAGGATCCCAGGTGTGCACCACCATGCCCACAGAAATATTAAATATCTTGATTGGGGTATTAGGTATACAGATGGATGTATTTGTCAAAAACTATCCAGATATACCCTAAAGATCTGCACGTTTCGCTATATATTATTTATTTATTTATTTGCAGTACTGAGGATTGAACTCAGAACCTTGCGCTTGCCAGGCAGGCACTTATTCCACTGAGCTGTATTTCTAGCCCACTATATGTAAACTTAACCCCATTGAAAAACAAAACTATTTCTGACCCCACTCTACTAGATTCCTACTGAGTCGTGATTCCTAGGGGTAAAAATCTGGAAATTTATATTTTAAAAAAATCTCGCAGGTCAGTTTTGAAAACCTATAGCTCCTAAGAAAGGTCTGGCTGAATCCCTCACAGGTAAATAGGTTTGGAGAAGTTACATGGTTGCTAGTAGGAAGACCCTAATAGTAGTTACTGCTTACTGAGCAATTACTAAGTTCTCAAATTCTCCCAGTAATGTAGCAAGCCAGATATTACTGTCTTCACTTCATAAAGAGATTGAGGGCAAGACACTTGCTTACTACAGCTAGGGTAGTAAGCAGCAAAACTACCTAGCTCGCTGGGTGTGGTGGCGCACGCCTGTAATCCCAGCAGTCGGGAGGCTGAGGCAGGAGGATCGTTGCAAGTTTGAGACCAGCCTGGGCTACAAAGTGAGCTCGAGGACAGCCTGAACTTCATAGTAAGACCCTGTCTCAAAAAGACAAAACAACAGTAACAACAACAACAAAAAACCCAACAACTACCTAGCTCAACCCTCCCTTACTATAAATATCTCATTCTTTCCACCATTCATTGGTTCACTGGTTCATTCATTCATTCATTCTTGCAACAATCAAGAACAAATGAGCATTGTTGCCTTCTGATCTGCCCCCTCAGTGCTGGGCATGAGGCCACACCAGCATCTCTCAGCAGACTACACGAAGGAGTGATGGATGAGTCACAGGAGGCTGCGAAGCAGCCTTTGCCTCTGCCTTGCTATCCTGGGGAAGGAAAGGGATCCTGGGGCGCTTTTAAACTTGTTATCCAAGTGGTTCAGGGGCAGGCGGGAGCTTTATGGTTGTACAAGCATGACTAAAGAAAACCTCTGCATTGCTTACTTTGGGAACTTTCCAGGAGCAAACATCAGTAGCAGGTCATGTTAAAAATGGGTTAAAATCATTATCAGATTATGAATAATTCACCAGGCACCCCTGTTACCCATTACATTTTGTTCTACATAATTACTTCCTGGAAGTCTGCTCCCAGTACAGGGAATTGGGAGTATCCATGAAATTGAATATTTCTGCCTTTGACAAGTAAATTTAAACAAAATCGTGAATTAGTTTCAGTCTACTGCTGCCTGTCCTCTTTTGTGTTGATAACACACAGCCCCTTTCCTTAGCAAAATAACTGAAAAAGATACACACACACACACACACACACACACACACACACACACAAGATCTAGCTTCTTGGCCTCTAATCCTCTGCATAGCAAGTGGTATCCCAGTGATCCTAAGAACTGTGGAAGAATCAGGGTATGGTGTCTGAGGGAGAATCAGAGTCTAACTCTGCAATGAACTCTGCAAGGTATGAGATGAAAATGGGAATGACCAGGATAATAAGAGTGATTATGACTTAAAAAAAATTGTGATGAAATTCACACACCAGTAATTCACCCATTTAGAAAGCACATGTCAGTGGGTTTGGGTATATTTGTAAGATTGGGCAACCAAGCCAGGTGTAGCGGCACTCACTTGTTTCATATAAACGACTCCAGCAATATGTTACCCCAAAGATCACCTGTGTTGCGGCACATGTCAGTATCCCATCCCTTCTTAGTGCAGAATAATATTTCATCAAATGGGTATACCATGCTGTGTTTATTCATTAGACAGCTGGGTTATTTCTACTTTTTGGTTATTATGAATAATTATGTTCAGGTACAGGGTTTTGTACAAGCATGATTTCAATCTTCTTCGGTACATAGCTAAGCAGTGGGGTCATCCAGTAACGTATAATTTTTGAGGAGCTGCTAGACTCTTTTCCACAGTGGTTGTAGCAATTTACACTCCAACCACCAACAGACAAGGGTTCCACCCTTCCCTGACAAGAGCTTCGTTTATCTGCTTTGTCAAACTTACCTGTTCTATGTAGCAGTAAGAGCTGATGTGAAAGCCTACTCAACGTTACTAGTTCCATGAGCCATTCCTCTTGGGTAATGCATTCACAGTTTAAGAAGAACTTCCCACCGAAATACAAGAATACATGAGTTGGAACACCCCTAAGTTCAAATAGTTTGAGTAAAAAAAAAAATTTGTTTACTCTGTAGATGGGAAGACAATGGGGTAGCTTATGGACTCCCAGGGGGAGTTATAGGAACAAGGATTTCAGAGACATTCAACTCAACCCCCTTCCCACTGCCTCTGCCTGTCCTCACTCTGTGTCACTGCCCCGTGTCAGAACAGCACTGTCTGGCAGAAGTCTCAGAGTTACTTCAAGCTCAGCAACTCGAGGGATAGAGCCTCTCTCTCCCAGCACTGTGGACGCTACGCCCACGCCTGGACCCAGCAAGTGTTCAGGAGAATGGATCTAACGCTTCTCCTCACTGGCTCTCATACCCATACCTGGGGCCAGACCAGAAGGAGAATGCATGTGTGGGGGAGGGGAGGGGAGGGACATGTTGGTCACCCAAAAGTAATTGCTGTCAAGGCCTTACTTCAAGGGAGCACCCGTGTGAGGAGCCTCGGATGGGTAAAAGGACTTTGGGGGACGGAGGGACCTGAAATTGACTCCTTAGATTCTTCTGTGTCTGAAGCCAGCCCTGCCTAAAATGCCTCCCTGGGGAATCAGGATACAAAGCATCTGGAAACAAACAGGTACTTTTCAAATTACAGGACAACACCTGGAGACCAGGGTGGACCCATCACTTAACCTGATTACTGCCTTCTTCGTCATTTTGCTCTGTGCAATTGTACTTTTTCCAAACGAACAGAGCAGAATCTGTTTTAGAAAATGGAGGAATCGTTTCAGTAATTAGAAGCATTTTCTTTACTCTCTGTGGGTTGCAAAATCTGAGCAGGGCTCTTAAGGGGCTTCAAAACACGTTTCAAGTAAGGTTCCACCAGCTATTCGAGCCTATACATTACAAAGAAGAAATGAGCAGAGCCCTAGGATGCAGAACTGTGGAGGCCCACGGGGACCACCTTGGTCTCCTGCTTGTTTTGCCGGTGAGCTTGAGCCCCAGAGCTGCAGGGGGCCCGCCCGGTCATGAGGATGACAAGCTCTACATCAGCTTTCTGGCCCTCATCCTCCCCCTTCACTCCTGAGAGCAACTCAGAGAAAATTACAGCTCTGGGTACATCCACAGGCCTCAGGACGAGGTGCTGAATGAACGCAAAGGCCTTCCAGTCTCCACTCCCTCTTTGGGCATTGCAGAAACACCATCCACGCCTTGGGGAAGGCTTGCTGAAATCAGCACCGCTGGGGCCAGAGTCCCGCGGTGAGTCACAGCCTGCACAGGAAACATTTTAATGAGAGGCTCTGGTGAGGGGGGAGGAGGGGAGCCGCGGGAGAGGTGCAGCGGGGTTTGGAAATGGGCTGGAGAGCTGAAATCAGACTCACCTGGGTGCTGACAACGTGTGATGCTCTGAGGGCAGCACCAGGAAACTCCAGATGTGACCCTGTGCCTCCCCAGGAGGGGACACCTGCTGGGGGCATATTCCAGAGCCTCTCTTTCTTGCAAGAAATTTTAAAAATTTTTATTAATGTGTGTTTCCAGTATCTAAGATCACATTCATCATGGGGAGTTGATGAACATACACAACGTATCTTAATTTTTTAAGTGTTCCTCTCCTCTCCCCTTCCTCCCCCTTACATCATCTCTCAGTCCCCTTCCCAGTTTTTGCAAGAAGAAATTGTAAGAAATCTTTATTCAAGGGCTTAGTTCTTGTCTTATAGATTGCAAATATTTCTCTCCAGCTTTCATTTTTATCTTTTGATTTTCTCTTCCAAAGAATTCAGTATTCATGATCATGTCTGTCAGATTTTTTTTTTTTTTTGGTACAAGGAATCAAATGCAGGACCTTGCACTTGCCAGGCAGGTACTTATGCCATTGAGCTATATCCCTGGCCCTGTCAGATTTTTCTTTGGTGTTGCCCAAGTTTTGGTGTCAGGGCAATACTGTGAGTACATTCCCCATGGGTTGTTTGTGCCAGCTGAAAATTCAATATCCTTTTCTACTGCAATTTTTAAAATCTGAATTTTCTTCCACTACTTTGAACATTTAAATGTTGCAATAATCTGGGATTTATTTTGATGTAAAATGTAAAATGTAAGGTAGGGACCTAACTTTCTGTTGTTTTGTTTTCTCTACCATGGTTAATCAGGACTACAATAAGATTTATTGACTGAGGGGGCTGGGGATATAGCTCAGTGGAATAAGCGCTTGCCTAGCAAGCACAGGGTCCTGAGTTCAATCCCCAGTACCGCAAAAAAAAAAAAAAAAAGATTTATTGACTGATATGTTTTATAGATGTACATAGTGATATATATACTACTTATTGTTTTATTATATTTAAAATTCTACGACTCTCTTCCCTTCAAAAGGTGGAATTTAATTCATTTTTTACTCTAACCCAGAGCAAATTGAATTAGTAAATTCTAATGAATAAAATATAATAAATGCCCCATTTATATGTTAAAAATGCTAAAAATATACATAATGGATATTATAGGTTATAACATATGATATCTTTCTACCTTTCCTCCCTTCCTTTCTTCCTCCCTCCCTTCCTTCCTGTAGGCTGGGGATGGAACTCAGGGACTTCTGTATCCTAGGCAAACACTCTACCACCGAGGGACACCTCCAGTCTGTGATGCTTGACTTCTGAGACTAGTCATAAAAGGCCTGCAGCTTATTTCTTGCTCTCTCTTAAACTATCCACTCTGGGAGAAGGCTCCTATGCTGTGAGGACACTCAGGGAGTCCTGTGAGAAGCCCATATGAAGCACAAATATTTTTTCTCTCTTCACTTTTAGTCTCTGCCTTTTTGCTAGTGAGGTTTGTTTCTTGCAAGCAGCAGAGAGTTGGGTCTTGTTTTTCAATCCATTCTTTAAGTCTGCATCTTTTCATTGGTGAATTAAGACCACTTACATTCAGAGTTGATGAGATAGGCGTGTACTAGTGCCTGTCATTTGGCTGGTTTTGTAATGTGATAAAGTGAATAAAATGGGCTGAGGTTGTTGTCCAGGGTTTAGCATGCAAACATCCTGGGTTTAATTCTCAGCATTTAAATAAATAATCCATCAATAAATCAATTAATTCAGTTCCCCAATCACACACAAGTCATGTTTCAAGTGCTTAACAGCCCCTTGGGACTGACTGTTACTGTGCTGGGATAATATCTCCAACACCATTCTCTCCTAGAGTGTTAACCTTATCTACAAGGTGGAAGAAGATTCAGCCTGCATTGCACTGGATGGGGTTGCCCCTCAGTGGCTCATGTGCTGGAAGCTTGTTCTGTAGTGTGGCAGTGTTGAGAGATGATGGAACCTCACAGGTGAGACCCACTGCAAGGTAATTAGGTCATAGGTCATCACCCTAGGAAGAAATTAATACTGTCCTCAAGCAGCAAGTTAATCCTGTGGGTGCAGGTTGCTATAAAATGAGGCCACTCCACATTTTAGCACCTTCTGCATGGTCCTGGGTTCGTTGCTGTTTCTACAATGTGTTATAATGGAGCCGGGGGTCCTCACAAGAGTCCAGACAGATGGGACCAGCCAGTCTTGGACTTTCAGCCTCCAAAACTGTGAGCTGAACAACCCTCCTTCCTTTATAAGTACCTAACTCAGGGCAGAGCATTTCCTGCAGGGTCAGCTCCTTCTGAGCTATACCAGGTCACCTAGGCCCTTAAACAGCTCTGCCTTGCTCAGAATTTTGGAGAGTCCATCCTGAACTGTCCCACCAGCTTCTTGCTATGGTCCCCCCTTTTATAATGTTTAAGTCCAGTCCTAAGGAGTGGGTAGGGGTCCTTCTATCCACTTCCAGATATTTCTTCTCCCTCTCAGGGGAAAACTTCTCATATAAATGGATGGAGACCAATAGAAGTTGTTGGGGATATGGATTGTCAGAGCCAACAGCAGCCAGGTTACAGTGCTGTTATTGCCCAATCCCCTTTACAGACCACAAGTGAGAGACCACTCTGGACTCGGACGCCTTTGGTTATTCTTTACCTGCTCTTGAGCCACATTTCCTTTTCTCCCTTCCAAACCCCCAGAAAAATAGAAATATCTGCACTTTGTATTATCGATTCCTGAGCATTCCTAGGGGCTCCATGCCTCCTGCATTTCACATGTAGGAAAGAACAACCCTGTGCTCTAGACAGGATGCTTCTGCCCTCTTCCTTGCTTCACAGGTAGAGAGGGGGCTGCATGGGGATAGTGGACAGGACAATCTGGCAACCTTCAGATCTTGCAAATCAGCCTTTTGTTGTTGTTGGCAGTACTGGAGATCTAACTTAGAGCTTTCGTACTGAGCTACATTCCCCCTTTTTTATTTTTTATTTTCAGACAGGGTCTCACTAAGTTGTCCAGGCTGGCCTTGAAGTTGTGAGCCTCCTGCCTCAGTCTCCCAGAGTGCTGGGATTACAGTGTGTACCAGTATGCCTGGTTGCAAACCAGATTTTTAACAAGAAACTTCACCGCTGGAAAATTTTAAGAACATGAGCAATGTTGGAGACCACCACAAAGTGGCTCTGAGCAGGATTTACTATTAACCAACTGGCTTTCCATGTTTCCTTGTGAGTTGTCCAAAGCTTAAGCACTTTGCCTGGGGATGGGCAGGGGACTCATAATGATAAACCTCTATGAGTCACTGGTCACCCAGAGGCCTGTATTGACTGTGAAGCTATGACAAGCCTCTAAGGACAAGATAAGGCCACAGCTGAGGAGGTCTGGCTCCAATCCCAAGTATCTTAAAGGAAACTGTAGCTGCAGGCATCTCACTGGCGCTGTGAAGGCCTTCCTGGAGATAACACAGTTCTCCTAAATTAACATAGTGTATTACTTGGAAAGTCCTGCCTAGATTCTCAAGTTTTCTTGAGTATCCCTCTCCTTTGTTTGTAAACCAAATAAATACGGGCTGCCCAGAGAAGTCTTTGGCTAAACTCAGAGAGTATCAAAGTTATGAGAGTGAGACCCTCCTAGAGCCCTGAAATCATTTCAACTGTCTCATTTATTTAAGCCTTCCCTGTCCACTTGCTCAGGAAATTGTGGGCCTGATCAGTCTGCGATAACTAAGGGTTATTTAACCCAATAGAGCAAAGATTTAATGGCAAGGATACTCATAACATTATTTATAACAGTGACAATTTGGCATTATCTCAAGTCCAAGGAAATTGATTAAATTACTGCAAAGCCATACCATAGAATATTATACAGCTGTTAAATTGCTTTAGATGAATATTCATAGACATGGAAATGGTCATGGTAAATTAATAAAAATATTATACTATGATGCCATTTTTGTTACTATACATACTGGTAAATGTACAGATGTGTATATCAAATGCTAGTAGAGGTTGACTTGAAATTATGATTATTTTTATCTTCTTTTTGCCTATATGTATCTTCTAAGTGAGTGTCTGTACCTTGTAAGGAGAAGAAAATGGTCAGAGTTAGTTTCCACTGAAACTTAGACTGCCTCCTTATCTGGCTACAAATTGAAAACACTGACAATAACAAGTATTGAGGCATCCAGGACTCTTACCCACGGCAAACAGAGTGTATACTCTAATAACTACTTTGAAAAACCATTGCACTGCTAAAGCAAAACATAATTTACCCTATGACCTGGCAATTCTTTTCCCTGAATACATACCAAGAGAAATGAGTGTTTATGTACAGAAGATCCTTGACTTATAATGGGGTCAATCCTAGAAGGCCACTATAAATTGAAACCAATGCAAGTTGAATTGGGCACTGTCTTGGTTACTTTTCTCTCGTTGTTGAGACAAAATACCCAACGCCCAAAAAGAAGGAAGGAAAGGTTTATTTAGCTTACAGTTTGTGGAGGTTTCAGTCCATACTTGGCTGGCTCAGAGTGGCACATGGCAGAGGGCAAACTGTTCAGGGCAGCAGAGCACAGCAAAACAACCAGCAAAAGGAAGGAATGGCAGCAAGCAACCTGTCTACTTCCCTTACATTGTAAACAGGCTACCCCCACCCAGGGAGCATGTAGCACTCACATAATGTCCACGCCCTCCTCTTCCATAGGCTCAGGATGCGTACAAAGTAAGCACCCTGCTTCCTGCTGTGTCACTCAGCCAAACCTCTAGACTCCCCAAGTTGACACAATATATAAACCATAACAGGCACAATGACTCATCTGTAATTCCAGCTACTTAAAAGGCAGAGGGGAGAGGATATCAAGTTTGAGGTCAGCTTGGGCACCTTGGCAACCCCCTGTCTGAAAAGAAAACTAAAACTAACTAACTAAATTAATTAATAATAAGAAGAAAACTAGAACAGTAAAAAGGAACCAGCTACTACACTATGGATGTAGTTCACAGATTTAATTTTGAATGGAGAAAGCTTGATATGAAAGAGTGCATAGGTATGACAACAATTATGTAAAGGTCAAATATTGGCCAGTGAATCTAGGGTGATAGCAATCAGGGGATACATTTAGGATGGCACTGATGAGGAAGACACAGGAATTCTAGGGTGCTGGGAGGGCACTGTTCCACATCAGGGGTGTCCAAAGAGATATAATGCAAGCTGCGAGCATAATTTAAAACTACCTAATAGGCATATTTTTAAAAACTGACAATATTAATTTTAATAATTTATTTAATGTAATATATAAAAATATTGTCACTTGGACATTAATCAACAGTGAAAAAAATCAATGGTACATGTTACTTTTTTGGTACTAAGTTGTCCAAGGTGTATTTTTATTCTTACCTTTCCACTGAGGCTGGGGATATAGCTCAGTGGAATAAGCACCTGCCTAGCAAGCGCAGGGTCCTGAGTTCGATCCCCAGTACCGCAAAAAAAAAAAAAAAAAAACCTTTCCACTGAAACTAGCCGCACTTCAGTTGCTTAATAGATGTGTGACTGGTGACTGCTGTACTAAATAGCACTGAACTATGTCATGATCTCTGTGGTGGTTTGCGAATGAATTCTTAAACAAAAATAAAGAGCCAGGCATGGGTGGCACAGCCTATAATCCCAGCACTCAGGAGGCTGAAGCAGTAGGATCACTATGTAGCCTGGGTTACATGGTGAATTCAAGGCCAGCCTGAACTATACAGTGAGACCCTGTCTCCAAAAAAATTAATCAAGATATATATTTAATTGATTCCTGGTACCAAAAAAAGATATGTATTTAAGATTAGAAGTTAAACCCCAACAAAGTGAATAAAAATATTTTTTAAAAAACCACATTTTTCCAGGTGTAGTGGCACACACCTCTAACCCCAGCACTTGAGGGGCTGAGGCAGGAGGGTCATTGTGAGTTTGAGACCAGCCTGGGCTAGAAAGTGAGCTTAAGGTCAGCCTGAACTGCATAGCAAGACCCTGTCTCATAAAGACAAAACAAAACACAAAAACAAAAACAAAAAAAACCCCACATTTTGACAAAGATTTAAGAGGACGGGGGATCTTGCTCAGTGGTAGAGTGCTTACCTAGCATGCATGAGGTCCTGGGTTCATTGATTCCCAGCACCAGTATGCAGACAGAGAGAGAAGGGGAGGGGAGAGTCATAAAAGCAGCTTATGAATACCCAGCTCAGCTGACCAACCCTTTCTGGGACCCAGGATGAGGTTCGGTGTTTCAAGGGCAATCTCTCAGCCAGCTGATTTAACTGCATGACAGACTTGCCCCAGGGTGTCATAGAGCAGGGTGAAACTAGCTCCAATAAAAGAAGGAAAAATAGACACTTGGGAAGAATGCCTTGATGCAAAGAGGGACATGGAGAGGTTTTAAAGATTTGCACACAGTGCCTTGGAACTGTTTGCTTGGTTCAAGCAAGTGCTCTATGCAGAAAATAGGCAAGTATGACCTTAAATCCACCAGCCAAGAAGCACCCATACGTGTAGCCCATCCTTGATCTACTTGAACCTGAGAAAATCCACCAACATAAGTCTACTTCGAGCACTAGGGTCTAAGCCAGTGTTTCTGAGGTGCAGTACACATACCAGATGATTTTAGTGGTGTACCAATGAATTATTTTTTTAAATTTATTTGCAGTAATGTGCATTGAACCCAGGGCTTTGTGCATGCCAAGCAAGTACTCTATCCCAGAGCTACAACCTCAGTCTTTTTTTTTTACCTTGATAAAAGGTCTTGTACTAAGTTGCCCAGGCTAGCCTTAAACTTGCCATCCTCCTGTCTCAGCCCCCAGAGCAGTTACAGAAATGTATCACCACAATCAGGTTAGTTTTTTAATAGTTATGTATTTATTTAAAGTTGTAAATAAATACAAATATGTATGTGTGTGTAATGAAACATAAAATCCATATAGGTAACAGTTGTTTAGGATACTGTTTTAATGTAAAAGATGACTTTAAAGAAAAGTATTAAGAAAATAATAATACACATTGTACATGGATATAGAAAAAAATCAGAAAAAAAATTTGTGAAGTGGTGTGTAAAACTTTGAAGTTTAAAAATGAGTGGCATATACCACCCTTCCTCCATGATCTGATCCCAGGTGCAGTCTGTGGTTCCGGAAAGGGGAAGTCCTGACAGGCAGGTCCAGGAGGGTGAGTCAGGAGAAAAAGTAAATCAGAAGCGTGTTTACAATCTGAGACCCATCACAAACTGCCTGGCTGCAAGCCACTTCCTAGAAAAGCAAAGACTTTAAGGAAATCACTGTAGGTTTCTCTAGAGGAGCTTCCATTATGGCTGCAATAGAGATTCATCTTAGTTCTGGGGCAACCGCAAAAGGATCCCACTCCTCACCCAGGTGATATCCCTAGAGCACCCACTTCCTAGTTCAGCAAGTCTCCCCACAACGGCACTTCCCATTTGTCTGGTCTACAGGCAAAATGGCTGGCTGGACAATTGACAGACTGATGGTCCAACAAAGGGGAAAGCTGTGGGGAGGTGCACCTTTGTGAATGCTGAATTTATTAAACAAATAAAGATACTGAAACAGTAGCCTAACTTTGAGTGGCCAGTCTCTTACCTGTATATCCATCTTGAGAATTTAGTTTTCCTATCAGTTTTCTGAAAGTGTTTCTTTTCTTCCTGCTTCTGACTGGAATGCTTCCAACTTGGATAAAACTACCTTCACATGCCAGAGTACCTATCAAAGTCATGCAGAAATGCAGTAAGAGGTCTGTACCAGGATTAAATTTCTCTGGGAGTCTCAGAACCACTAAGGGGAAAACATCTTTCTTCCCCTCAGAAAACACTTTGGGTCTTGCCAGCATTTCCCTAGTGCCCTTTAGGCCGAAAGACCTGTGTGACACTGAAAGGAAGACACAAAGACATCCTCATCTAGCTCTTCCTGGTGCTGAAGGAGATTGGAAACAGAAGGGAACATCACAGGGAGACAGGAGGAAACTGAGGAGGAGGAAAGCGCACGATTCGGCTGTGGAAGGAACCAGTCATCATCAAGGCCCCGCCTGCGCTCACAGAGGGGCTGTGGCAAGGTGAATTGTGCGTCCTTCTCAGAGCTCCTTGCCAGGTGATGGGTCCAGAACAGCAATGATAACTACTTGTATGTATTGAGAGTTTACAATGTGTCAGACAATGAGCATTTTTGTTAATTATCTCATCTGGCAGGGAAGTCAAGAACATAGGTTCTGGAATGATTCCTTCAGTTGGCAAATTTTATTCACAGCATACTATGTTGTGGGCATTGTTCCAGGTGAGGGAAATAGTGGCATCAAGGTAAAATCCTTCCACTCAAAAATTACGCCAGGGACTTCGTTCAGAACAGATTTAGGGCTCTGCCCTTTATTCTTTTCTTTTTTTTTTTTTTTTTGCGGTACTGGGGATTGAACTCAGGACCCTGCACTTGCTAGGCAGGCGCTTATTCCACTGAGCTATATCCCCAGCCCCCTTTATTCTTATTTTAAGTGTTTAGTGTTCATTCACTGTTTGGAGGTACTGGGGATCAAACCTGGAGCCTTCTCCCTGAGCTACATACCCAGCCCTTTTAAATTTTTATTTATTTTTTAAATTTTGCAATGGGATCCTACTAAGTCACTTAAATCAGGCTGGGTTCAAACTTGTGATCCTCCTGTCTCAGCCTCCCAGAGTGCTGAGATTATAGGCACATGCTACCATGCCAAGGTTTTTTCTAAAAAATAAAGTATGCTTTAAAAATTTTTTGTATGTTTGTTTATGTTTTGTAGTGCTGAGGATTGAACCCAGGGCCTTACATATGCTAGGCAGCTGCTCTGCCACCACTATATCCCCAGCCTGAATTTGAAGTTTTTAAAGAACTGGCATAGTGGCTATACCACCTTAGATTCCTAACAACAGTGTAGACAAAGGGCCCAGTTTCCCACATGTCTCTTTTTCTTTTGGCACTGGGAATTGAATTTGGGACCTCATGCTTGCCAAGCAGGCGCTGTGCTGCCGAGCTATGTCCCTGGTCCCGTCCTCCATCTTTAACAACACATGTTTTGTTTGAGAGTAACCATCATAACAAGCCTATCTCACTGCGGTTTTGATTTTCATCTCCTTAAGAATTAGTGATGTTGACTGCCTCCCCCCCACCCCCGTGGGGGCGCAGCAGGGTGGGGCCTGACAGTGCACAGGGTCAACCTGCAGACTTGACTGGGCCCTCAAGGGCCTCAAGGGCTTGTCAGTGGCATGCTGATCATAGAGTGCCTGGGTACCTACCGTCTTTGAGGTTGGGTGATTTTCCACCTAGTGCCATAGTAATTGTGTACACCCATGTATGTTGCAGCATAATTTGAAGCAGCCATGTGTCTTCCCAACGTGAGAGCTCGAGGGAGTGAATAAAACCAAAAAGCACAGTTATTATCAGAGGGAAGACGACTGCTAGGGTGGGGGCACAACAGAGATGAGGGCGGTGAAAATTGTTTCATCAATTGTACGTGCCTTTATTTGTATAACTCAGTAACCAATTTAAAGATAACATTATGTAATACAGCAACCATTGTTGATTGCATGTATCTCCTCTGTAATTTGGTATTTCCCTTATTGTTTTTGTATTATATGTTTCCATTCTTTTGTCTTTAAAATTTAAAAAAAAGAATTAGTGATGTTGAGCATTTTTGCATGTATTTGCTGAGTCATGTGCACACCTTCTCTGGAGAAACGTTTGAGTCTCGTGCTCATTTTAAAATCAGGCTGCTTATTTGGTATTGCTGTTGGGTTTGTAGCAAGTTGCTCTGCATGCATTTATTCCTGTCTTCCCACGTGCACCCGGAGCAATCCCTCACTGGGCCCAGGCACAGCCTTGGGTCCTGGCTCCTCTGCTGTCCTCTCCCCACATACAGGGAATGGCATCTTGAAAGGGCACCTCAGGCAGGGTAGACTGATAAATGAGGTCTGCAGAAGCAGCCAGAGACAAGAAGTAAACAAAATTGGGAAGAAGGGGAAGGTCAGGCCGGGAGAGAAGACAGACAGGCTCTCATTCTCTCAATCCAATCCCTATTAAATTAGGCACAAAATATCAGTGCCTCGGACGCAAACACAAACTGACTCCTATGAATTCCATCTCTGAGCTTCATAAAGGTAAGGGGTCTCTGCACATTCTACAGCCATGTTTCCTGCGTCCCCCAAAGTGCAACAGCAGCAGCAAAGAGCAGAACAGGAGGAAAAACAGGGAGGAGCCTGAAAGATGTCTGTGTTGTGCAAGCAAAGGGGCTGGGATTGGAGGTAGACTGGGGAAGGTGATTGCTCCCTATGACTTTGTCTCCCACAGGGGAGTCTTAGAACAACAGTGTACTGAAGAATTTGATGTTATCAAGGCAAGTGAGGCTACCATGACAAAGGGAGGAGCAGAGATGTGTGAGGGCCATTAGGCGAGTGCTAGAAAAGCCAGCCATCCAGGAGCCGCTCTTAGTACAGGTCTCTCCAGGCATGGTGGCACACGCCTGTAATCCCAGCGCTTGGGAGGCTGAGGCAAGAGGATCATGGTGAGTTCGAGACCAACCTGGGCTACAAAATGAGCTCAAAGCCAGCCTGAACTGCATAGTCGAGGCAAGAGGATCGTGGTGAGTTCGAGACCAACCTGGGCTACAAAACGAGCTCAAGGCCAGCCTGAACTGCATAGTGAGACCCTGTCTCAAAAAGACAAATAAAATAAAATAAAATACAGCTCTCTCCTACTAGACTCCAGTCCTGCCTCACTCTCCTGCCCCTTAATATTAGCATAAGACTACAGCTTCGGAAATGCAATAAATGTAGGGCCATGGGTATGCCCAGCAATGGCCTCAGCAGGTCTGCAGCGGCCCAGGAATCTGCATTTCCCGCCAGCTGCCCACAAGGAAGGTGATACTGATGGCAGAGCCCACACTTTGCACTACTCTGGTTACTGGCAGCACCAGAGGTGCTCCCGGGGCCTGGGGGTAGGGACTCTGTTCCCCTTTGCCTCCCAGGATCCTGCAGAGGGTTCCTGAGATCATGAAGAAAAAATTTAGGAGGTGATGACCTATGTACCTCATGACAACAGGATTCCTCCCATCCCAAGAGAATTTGCTAAGAAGTGCTCTTATTTTTCAGGGATTTGCCTTTAAGTGGTGTTTTCAACATTGTGAGTGTGAGGGCAAGTGGGAAGGATGTGTTTCAGGACCCTCCCCATGTGGAAAGCATATCCTAGGGACCGGAGACCTACAAGGTGTGAGGTAACCGAAAGAATCAAGTGAGCTGACAGACATACACTGCCTGGTACACCACAAATACTCATCAGAAGGCATTATTATTATTATTGTCTATAATTTGTCTCTAAAAATAGCCTCATTAATAGTAATTAGCATTGAGCCAGGTATGGCGCTGCACCCCTCTAACCTAGCTATTTGGGAAGCTGAGACAGAGAATCTCAAATTCACGCCAGTTTCAGGGCCAGTCTGGGTAGCACAGCAAGACCTCATCTCAAAAAAACACAAACACAAAAATAATTAGCATTAACTGTGTACCCACGCTAGGGCCATGTGCTGTGTCTGTTAAGTAGGGGTTAGGTCTGGATTGGTTATTGTTTTAGATGTGGGATTAACCAGGGATTTTTTTTTCCAGTGCTGGGGGGTTGAACCCAGAGCATTAGCACTGGGCTACATCCCCTGCCTTTTTCATTTTTCATTTTGAGACAGGGGCTTATTAAGTCACTAAATTGCCCAGGCTGAGCCTGAATTTATGATCTTTCTGCCTCAGCTTTCATGAATGCTGAGATTATCGGTGTGCACCCCCACATCGGTCCTTAACTAGGAACTGTAGCATTACCATGAAGGCTAGGGAGTCTGGGCCATTGGTTATCCCCAGTGACAGATGTGAAAAGCAAGGCAGGTGTTGTGGCTTGTATCTAGACGTCCTCCAAAGTATGGAGTTGCAAAGGTAGCTGGAGTAGGGGTGTGATTGTGGATTAAGGATATGATCCTGAAATTAAGGGTATGGATAAGAAAAACCCCACCATGGGTATGAATGGGACAAGCGTCAATATGCTTGTAGCCTGGATGGAATATAAAGAGACAGAAAGAAAGCAAGCTTGCTGCTGCTGCTGCTGCTGCTGCTGCTGCTGCAGCTTCACTGCCTCCTGCCTGCCTGCCATAAACTGTTTCTCCTCTCTGGTGCCCCTCTGCCAAGCTGCTCTGCCTTGAAGCCAGCTGACTGTGGACTGAAACCTCAGAAAACTGTGAGCTGAAATAAACTTTTCCTCCTTTAACTCAGTGTTGGGTATTTTGTCTCAGCAATGAGAAAAGTAACCAGGACAGCAGGCCTTACTTTAGCCTTTCATCAAAGGTCACACAGAAGTTACAGAGGGGCCTTTGTAGCATCTCACAGCTGTGTATGACTTTAGGCAGAATAGCATTTCCTGTTGGCTTTACAGCTAGTTTATCATCTCTGTCCTCCCAGCCTGCTTTTTCTTTTCCATCCAAGTTGATTTTCACTTTGGGTCTAAGAGTTTTATTCTTTCTACTCCAAGCGTGACTTTGTCCAGGACACCCTTCCCCAGGACCCTTACTACTATCTGCAAGAAAATTGTGGTTATAAGTGCTCTGCCTACAGTGGGAAACCCTGGCATTGTACAAACCTAACTGCAGTACCAGGCAGCACACTGCACCTTGTGCTCTGAGATTGGGCAAGCTGGCATTGGGAACTGGCACTGGGCACTCCCAGGTGGGAAAAATCGCTCGAGTGGTCATCTAAGGCAGAGCCCACAGGAGGCCCAGCGACCAGCTGCTGAGGCTGAGGATCTTGCCACACCTATGCACTTCTGGGCTCCTCTGAGGACTGTTTAGCTCTTCTCTTGATTCATAAATTATCCCAATCTTTCCTCCATAATCCTTCAACAGTTAATTTCTGTTGCTTACAATCACAGAACCTGAAAAAACCTGTGGGCTCTAATGTTGAATGCTGGCAGGAGTAAAATATGGGCCTACACAGATATATGCATTGCCCATCTATGATGCATTGAGAATGATTAACACCATGACAAAAGGATTCTTCCTTTTGCAAAATAGCTCACCCCTGAGTCCTCCTTCTCTCTCCTTGCCTCATTATGTAAACTCCCTGATTGTTCAGGGTATCCCCAGAGCCCAGTCTACAGTAAGCCCTGAGAAGGTACACTGAAAGAATGAATGCATGAATGGACGGTCATCTCCATTTCTACAGCTAAGGAAACGGAAATTCAAGGAGGGTCATAATTGAGTCTATGCACATACAATTAGGAAGTGGTGGAGCAGGGATTCAAAACCAGCCTAGGGTGTGTCTTCTCTCCACTCTGCCACATTATGATCCTCTTATTCACCCTACAAGGATGCTGTCCTTCTCTTTTGTATAGAGATAAACCAAGGTACAAAAGAAATATTCTTTTGTGCAATTTTGTGGCAGAAAAATCACATTCTACTGTGGAAGTTTCTCAAAAAGGTAAAACATAGAATTACTATATGACCCAGCATTTCCACTCCTTAGTATATCCCCCAAAGACCAGAAAACAGGCATGCAAATAAGTACATGCACATTCATAGCAGCACTATGCACTGGAGCCAAAAGACAGAAACAGCCCACAGCTCCATCAGGACTGGACTGGATGGACACATGGTGGTATATCCATTTGTAATGTTCCATCTGTAAAAGGGATTAAGGCATTCATACATGTTACAATGCAGAGGAACCACAGAAACATGCTAAGTGAAAGAATTTAGACAGAAAAGTTTGCATACTGTATAATTCAGGTTATCTGAAATATAGGCAAATCCATGGAGTCAGAACACAGATTTACGGTGACTGGGAAGGAAGGAGAGGGCAGTGGCAATGAACTCTGTTTACCTGGCAGAGAGCTTCCCTTTGGGGAAAGTGTTTGGAATTGAAGACAGTGCTTTACAACATTGTGAATGTCCTAAAAGCCTCTGAATTGATTCTTTTACATTACTAATTTTATGTGACTTTCACTTCAGTAACAAAAATCATAAACCACTGAACATTATACTTAAAAATAGTAAATTTTATGTTATGTATATTTTACTGCCGAAATAATTCACACCTTGCTGGGGTTATAGCTCAGCAGCACAGCACTTGCCTGGCAAACGCGAGGTCCTGAGTTCAATTCTTGGTACAAAAACAATCATAACAATACTAAAATAATTCACACATTCCAAGGGCTACCCTGGCACTCAGGAACATCAAATGTTTTCTGTAACTCTTCTCATCCTGGGAAACACAACAGATACTCAATGAATGTTTGATGGCTTTGAGTGTGTGTGTGTGTGTGTGTGTGTGTGTGTGTGTAACTGCGTGCTTTAGCCAAGGTCTTGCTATGTAGTTCAGATTGGCCTCAAACTTGCTATCTTCCTGCCTCAGCCTCCCCAGTGCTGATATTCTAGACTTGTGGCACCACACAGGGCTGGTTTTAACTATTTTTAGCTTTATGCTGTTGAAGCCCTTTTCTGCAGGCAGTGTGGCTATCCCTGGGCTCAAACTGTGGATCGGCTACTGACTAGCTAGGTGATCCTGGGTGAACTGAAAAACCATCTATCTACACCAGCTCTTTTTACCTGTAAAATTGAAGTAACCGCGCCTTCTTTGTTGAGTTGTTCTGAGGACTAAGTGAAAATATGCACAAAGTAGCTGGAACAGTCTCCAGGACACAGCGAGAGCCCATTAAGTCATTACCAGCTGCGATGGCCAGGGTGCTCACCTGCTCAGTGGGCTCTGCTGCTCCCCACTCCTCCACTGTCACACGGGTCCCACTCTCCCCCCGGCCATGCATCCTGTGCTGCCCATCTCTGTTTCTGGTAGGAGAGGACTGCGCTCAAAGCAGGCCGGCTCCCACAAGAGGAAACTTCCGGTAATGTCATTCCAAGGAAGTGCTAGAGACCCCTTGGTTTTTATGTCAGCAGTCACACTCCCAGGAAGTGAATGCCACACAAAACAATTAGAATGCTTTCTGCCCTCCCTTTGGCTCCTCCTTCCGTGCAGCACGTTTCCTAGGGGCGCTCTCACTATGCAGGATGTCCACTTTGGACCCGTACCGCCCCCGCGTCCCCAGCAAAAGACTGCTCTCCCCGCCGGCTATTTCCTGTGCTCTGCGGTGGGTGGAAGGCACCCCACATAGCTAAGCCAGGCTCTCGTCCACCCGGCTGCAGAGGAGTCACGCAGCTCAGGAAGCATCCTGTCCACATCCCCAGACTTTCTGTGCCTCCTGCCTAGGCACAAACCACACATTTGAGTTTTAATTTTTAAAAAATTATTTACTTTTATGTTTTTTGGAGACAAGGTCTCACTATGTAGTTCAGGTTTGCTTTCTACTATATAGCCCAACCGGCATCTAAGTCCAGGTGATCTTCCTGCCTCAGCCTCCTAACTGATGAGATTAGAGGCATGCGCCACCATGTCTGGCTCTTTGATTTTTTTCAATCATTGTTTTAAAAAAATTTAAATTAATATGGGTAATGCATCATAAAGGACAAGGAAATCAAACAGCATCAAAAGGCTGAGTCAGGGCAAGGAACATTCCCTCTGTCCCTGGGCAGCACCCTGATCTGTTTCTGGAACGTCCTCCTAGACACAGGATGTGTACACAGGAGCGTAGGATATGCTTATTTTTACCTCTTTGACCCTCATGCATTTTTCTCCCAAGGCTGGGGACTGAACCCAAGCATGTGCCAGGCAATTATTCTACAACTGCGGGAGACCTCTGGCTCCCTCATGCATATTTTAGCACAAATGATACCATATATGGAATGCTGAATGTCATTTTTTTTTCAATTTAACTACTGTAACGACCCTTTTAAATGGCCGCCATACAAATTTTTATGAGTATAAAATAAAATATTGTTCATTGTATAGGTGCACAAAGGTGTATTGGTCCGGTTTCTGACTGATGGACACTTAAAGTTGTTTTAATATTAAGCAGGCGCACAATAAATGGCCTTTTAGAGGTAGCTGGATTTCCTTCTGTTGGGGATGAGGCATCCACCGACTCCGCGCCCAGTAGGACACAGCCTGTATTTTGTCCTACGACTTTGTCAGGGCGCTTTCAGTGTGATATGTTCCCCTTTCTTTCCGTCAATAAATTCAAAATTTTGTCAGGGCTATTTTTCCTCTACAGGAACTGGTACATAAAAACACTTACGCGTCAAAATGCTGCCCCCCTCAAAAAAAATCTTTTTTTAATGCAGAAAAACGTAGGACACAATCCCTGACGGTCTCTAGCTGGTTGGGATAGAGAAGACCTGAAGGAGAGACCTAGAATTAAAAATACTTCAGGAAAAGAAAAACAGCGCTGTTCTTGGCAAAAGTCTGAGTCATGCACAGAAACCACCGCTAATTAGAAAATTTACAGTTCTGATAATCCTCCACTTAGGGACCGCCCCACTACAGTAACTAGGGCGGAGAGTAAGCAGATTCCTGTCCGCCCCAGAGGTAGCCAATCAGCAGCAGCGCCTTTACACATCAGCCAATCGGCAAGTGCCTCACAAAGCCGAGCTGTGCTAACGCAGCTCGGAAGTTCTTAGACAGCTCAACAGTTCTCCTCGCCAGAGCCCACCAGTCCCCTAAGGCCGAACTTCTAGCGGCTTACATAAAATGAGCTGAGTGTTGGGGAGACGGTGCCATACCGATAGGGAATGGTATCTCTCGCAGGCAGACGTTCAGTGGGTTGTTTGTTCATCAGATGGCAACTTCAGTTTGATGTAAGTGTGGGCAGCTGGACTCTCTTTATGGTTCGTTAGGAGTTCACAGTGTGACAGAGGAAGGCTGTGAGCCGAGCACATTAGATCGCTCTCATTCCTGTGTGGTTTCTGTTATTTCTATTTGTTGTGTATGTCTGAACCCCCAAACTACCAAAAAGTAAGCATAAATTTTCTGAGTGATGAACATTTATTAAATGAAAGGTTCTTTTGAAGCTTTCTGTGCAGTACACAAGCGATCACGTAATATGAAAAATTGTGGAAAAGCCCAATGTAAGATAGCATATACTAACAGTTAAGTATAAAAGAAGCTTACGGTTTCCTCCTCCTCCTCCTCATTATTAATTATTTTGTCTTTTTTGAGACAGGGTCTCACTATGCAGTTCAGGCTGGACTTGAACACATTTTGTAGCCCAGGGTGGCCTCGAATTTACAGCTATCCTCTTGCCTCAGACTCCTGAGTGCTGGGATTACAGGCATGTGCCCCCATGCCAGGCTTCCTCAAATATTAATTCCCTCACATTGAGAAAATCATTCAGTTGACTGACTCATACATTTTTAAAGAGAAATTCAGCTTAAGAATATAATTGCAGCAGACGTCATGGCTTTCCACACTGTATCATAATCATTCAGCTTAAAAAAACTGAACATACTACTAACAGAAGCATTTTCTGGTCCTTAAATTGTAAGCACTTTTTTTATTTTTTTATTTTTTTTGAGACAGGGTCTCACTATACTGTTCAGGCTGGCCTTGAGCTCACTTTGTAGCCCAGGCTGGTCTCGAACTCACAACGATCCTACTGCCTCAGCCTCCCGACCGCTGGGATTATAGGTGTGGACCACCACAGCCAGCTCCATGCAAGCACATTTTCAAATGCTAGGACAAAATCTATCGCCAAAATAAAACTGCCTCACTTTATATGTCATAGCCACAAGTAATCACACTATAGAAAAAACTTTAGTACAATTTGTTGAATCACAAAAAGAGGCTTGCTTATAGGCTAGTGCAAATAGAATCCTTTCCAGATGAGACTGCTGCAGCAACAATAGCAAAAGTTCTGTAGAAACTTACTGAGTTAGCAGTGAATGAAAAATGTTTACTGCTTTTGTTGGAGGTAAAACAAAACTCCTAGTGGATGTTTGCATAAAGGTACAATGTTTGTTCAAAGTTGAAGCAAAGCGTGAATGATTTTATGGACGGCATCAGCTGTCTTGCCATATTCTGCATAACGCTCACAAATAGGTTTGGATCTGTTCCACTGAGCTTGAAGTAATTGTTGTGAAATTGTTTGCCTACTTCAGCATTTATCGCATTCTAACTGAGCAGCTATAGTGTTTTTATGATTCTGTTAACACTTGGAATTTTTCATCTCTCTCACATTCAAAAATCCATTGGCAATCTCTAACAGATGCAGCTGAGAGAATCCTCCATTTATTTGAAGCACTGTTAATTATGAAGAAAAGGCCTTCAAACTCTTCACTTTTAAAATAATCCATTGAACGAAACCTACTTATTTCTTGTTTGTCATTTTCTTCTCTTTATTGTTTGTTTGAGACAAGGTCTGGCTGTGTTGCTCAGCCTGGCCCTGAATGGTCTCAACTTGCAGGGATCCTCCCGCCTCAGCTTCCCAAGTGCTGCGATTACAGCATGTGCCACCATGCCTGCCTTCCCATCCTTCACCTTCCTTTTGGCTTCCCTTTTTTTCCCCACTATTTTAATTGGTTAAAGAGGTTAATGGGTTTCATTTTGGCAGATTCATAATGCAGATTCATACTTCGATCATTTTCACACACCCCCATGACCCTCCTGGCCACGCCCTCCCCCTAGTTTCACATTTGAGGGGCTCAAGGGATATATTTTGCTCATATCCATCCCCTCTGTTACCCACCTTACCCCCCATTCTCTTCTTACCTCACAATAGTCTATTTCGTGATCTTTTTAAAATTCCATATCATAGTTCTCAACATCAGTTTAGTAACAAGTTTATGCCAGTTTAAAGAGGAAATACTCTTCCTCTATACTATAATGATGTAGTTATAACAATATATAACAATGTAACATTATATATAACAATATAGCTATAACAATATATATAACTCCTACTATAACAATAGGAATATTTCCTTGCCCAAAGACTAAAAATTCAGGCTGGGCATGATGGCCCATGCCTGCAACCCCAGCACTCAGGAGGCTGAGACAGGAGGATCACTGTGAGTTAGAGACCAGCCTGGGCTGTAAAGTGAGCTCAAGGCCAGCCTGAACTGTACAGGGAGACCTTGTCTCAAAAGACAAAAAAAAGAGACTAAAAGGTCATCACAAAGTTCCTTCTTATCGGTGGGCAACAATTTAAAAAGTCATTGATCAGGAGATGCAATACAACCCTGAAGAGCAGAAAAAGAAGCTCCACTGAAAAGGGTGGTATTATATCCTCCAACTAATCAAACCTGAGGAGCGGTTTTCAGAGCTGTTACTTTTATACCTGTCCACTCTGCTAGCTCATAATGCTTATTTTGCCACGATACCTCATTCATGAAGGTTTAATAGCCAAAAGAACAAAATAAAAGGTTGGATGTGACCATTGCAGAAGCCATGTGAAGGGCCTGGGATGTAGCTCAGTGGCACAGCACCCGCCTGGCAAGCACAAGGCCCTGAGTTCAATTCCAGTACCCAAAAGACAAAAAAAAAAAAGTCATGTCACGATGTAAACGGATGCTGAGCAATAGGATAAAAAAGAAAAAGATCAGGAAAATGAAAAAGACAGAAGTAGACAGAGCCAGGCATGGCAGCACATGCCTGTGATCCCAGTACTAGGGAGGCTGAGGCAGGAGGATCATTGCAAGTTCGAAACCAGCCTGGGCTACAAAGTGAGCTCAAGGCCAGGCTGAACTGCATAGTGAGACCCTGTCTCAAAAAGACAAAAAAAAAAAACTAGACAGAGATCAGAACCAAAACATAAACCACCTAAGAAAAAGACTGGAGGGCCAGGGATATAGCTCAGAGGCACAGCGCCTGCCTGGCAAGCACAAGGTTCTGAGTTCAATTCCCGGTAACAAAAAAAAAGAAAGACTGGGAAGGATTCTGGTAATTGGGATACTTCTGGCAGTGAACTGAGTGAGGTCGGAGTTAGAAAAGCAGAGAAGAGCCCTTTCGGAGCAACTGGGCAATGATCAATAAATTATACCAAATATATGTTTACAGGATGATTTAAAGTCTAATTCAGACCAGGGGCTATCTTTTAACTTCAGTTGAAGTAACGCTTTTAATTGTATCACAGGAAAAAAAAAGTTTGTTTAAGTATTGTTATTGTGAACTTTGTTTTTGTTTTTTTTTTTTTTTCGGTACTGGGGATCGAACTCAGGACCCTGCGCTTGCTAGGCAAGCGCTTATTCCACTGAGCTATATCCCCAGCCCTTATTGTGAACTTTGTAAAAGCAAAAGAAATTGAAACTACCTTTTGATTCTGTATCAAGAATCATATTTTCCTACAGTCGTAACTGTCTTTCTGTGACCCTTTCACAGGGCACTGCAGGATGGATTAAAGGTGGCGATTTACAGATAGCTGCAGATGTCTCTACTTTGTTCTGAAGTCTAAGTCATGAGGTGATTTACCTTGTAGAAGCTGGATTTTAAAGATATAATGAAAACAATTTTGATAATATAGTAGTACAAAAAAAGTACCAGCAGCCAATAACACTGCTTTGTTGTGCACTACCCAAATGCTTACAGCCAATGTGATGTTTTATGGTGAGCTCCTAAAAAACAGGTGTTTTTGATGGCAACTTGGTGTGGACCCTTAACTATAGCAGTGCTAATACACACCACTATAATAAAGCCACTGTGATTTTTTATGAAACATCAGTATACATTTTAAAAAGTCTATTATGAGGGCATTATTTTGAGCATCTATTTTGAGGTGATGTTTTTAAAGGTTACCATCCAATCAAATTGTAAATTAGTGTAAATCTGTTGCCTAAGAACCTACTAAAGAATGTGCCACCAGACTTTTAAGTGACAGTTGCAATATCCCCAGTATTCTTGTCTAAAAAAAAGAACAATCAGTATTGACTTTTAAGAAATGTACATGGAACACAGCCTGTAACTGCAAGGAATTTATAAACAATGTCTGCAAAATAATGACGGAGCATTAAGCAGAACCAAATCACCAAGGAAATAGAATGAAAGAGGTATGTAATCTAGATATTTCTAGTTTATTTCAGATAGACAGTATGTGTGTTTTTAGGATAAGTATGTCCTGCAGAGTATTTTTCTTTGATCGCAGTATGTGTGTGCATGCCAAATAGAAATGCAAATTTCACTGGGTATCCTGTATTTTCATTAATGAAATCTGGAAACTCCTCCCCCACCCCTGTGCTTCAGTGCCTTTGTTCAAGCCTAGCTGCCATGACCCCCTCCTCCTCTTCAAGATCAAGTCCTAATTTTTTCAAGCCCACCTCAAAGCCCTAGAAATAATAATAGTGATCCTTAGTGAGGGTTAACTCTGCAGGGCGGCGCTCTAAGCACCTTAGGGGTACAGAAGACATTTACGCCTCACTGAGGCTATTACTCTTGATTCTGTAGGGCAGACTGTAAGGGAGTGATGATTTTCCTCCTTACCAATGAATCAATGGGGCACCAGGAAATCAGATAACTTACCAGGAGTTACACCATCCATATGGTGAAGCTGGGATTCAAAATCTGGCCGGGCGTGGTGGCGCAAGCCTGTGATCCCAGCACTTGGGAGGTTGAGGCAGGAGGATCGTCAGGAGTTGGAGACCAGCCTGGGCTACAAAGTGAGCTCAAGACCAGCCTGAACTGCAAAGTGAGACCATCTCAAAAGCAAACAAACAAACAAAAAAAACACAGCTGGTGGCGTGGCCCTGGAGCCCTTTCCCAAACACACCATCCGCATCTGTCCTGCTCTGTTCCAAGTGGCCTCTTCAGGCTCTGACCCATTTTCCCACTGAATACTTGAACCTCAAAATCAAGGAGTTATATCGTCTTTCCCTTGTGATGGAAACGAAAAGAACTAATCTGTTCTTATGTCCCCACCGAAGAAGAATCCTGCAATAGCCTAGGGGTTGAAGCCACATAAGCACCCATCTACAGAGGGGGAGGTAAAGAAAACTTGGTAGAAGACAAAACTAAGCCAGGCACGTGGGGTACTCTGCAACCCCAGCACTCTCATCTCCACACCCGGCTGGGAGGCTCAGCCTAATGAGACAAAGACAGTCTGGGGACTGGCTACATAAGTTGTGAGTAATCTTAACACTACTGAACTGTACATTGCAAGCTTCAGGTTATGTTTAGGGTTTTTTTTTTCCTTACACAATTAGAAAAAAATTCTGCTTCTACCCTCTCTCCTTGTAAGGAGTGTTGTTGTTTTTTTTTTTTTGATGATTTTAAGTGGGTTTTTGAGTGGAGAGAGACAGACCGACAGACAGGCACAGACAGACAGAAAGACAACCCAGGAGCCACACCAAGGCATTTTCAGGAAAAGAACTCGTAGGGACTGACGGAGGGAAGGAAGAGAGTGCAGGCGACCTGACAGAGGACAAAGGGGAGCCCCCTTTGGCTGGGGTGCTGTTGAGGCAAAAACTAATTTTAGTTGGGAGTTGCAAATAAGCAGCAAAGGTCTCCTGATTAACAGTGAAAGAAATAAGGGAAGGAGAATGTTCAGGGGTGTTCAAGCTCTGATTTAGGTCCGCTTGGACATTCTTTTAGCAACAATAACAAAAATGTGATTGTTTTTGTTTGCTGGGTTGTTTTTTTTAATTTAATGTAATGAGAGGATAATAATAATATTAGGCTAAGCCTGTGTAATTACTGACATTTAATAGCTTTTGATCCAGAAAAATGTCAATTTCATATGGTTTAATTTACTAAAAACTGGTTTTCCGTGGCATTACCATGCACCAGGATAGTTCCAAATGCTGTACATGTGCCAACCCATCTGATCCTCAGAGCCACCCTCACAAGTAGCCATTGCTGTCATACCCATTTCACAGCTGAGGAAGCTAAGGCACAGAAAAGCTAAGGGAAGCGTCCCAGCGAGCTGGCATGGTGATGCAAGCCTATAACCTCAGCACTCTGGCAGGCAGTGGCAGTGGCCATTACTCTGGGCAATTTAGAGACTTCAAAATAAAAAAGAGCTTGACAGGTAGTTAACTGCGTAAAACCCTGCGTTCAACCCCCAATACCAGAAGAAGAAGAAAAAAGAAAGAAATTAAATGAAAAGAAAGAAAAAGGAGGAAAAAATGTGAGAAAGAAGTATCTCAAGTAATAAGTCATTGATCCAGGATCTGAACCACATAGGGCTTTGGCTTTTATGTATGAAGTCCTGAGCTGACTGGTACAAGACACAATCTTTGTGAGATTCAGCTACCATTAAAAAAAAGTAAAGAAGGCCAGGTGTGGTGGTGAATGCCTGTAATCCCAGCACTCGGGAGGATGAGGCAGGAGGATTGCCATGAGTTCGTGGCCAGCCTGAGCTACATAGTGAGTTCAAGACCAGCCTGGGCTACACAGGAGACCAACTCCTTTCTCAAAAAACTTCAAATAAAAAAGCCCCCAAAGGCCTCATGCTCACGGGCCAGGCTTGGGGAAGGCGACTGGATCGTGGGGTGCTGTACCCATGAGTGGAATTATCCACTGGTAAGTTCAGCAGCCCAGTGTGCCGCTGGTGGGTGAGGGCTGGGCAGGAAAGGCAGCTCCCTGAGGGAGGGTATCGGTCCCCTGTTCTGTTCCTGCGTTCTGCTTCCTGATCCCAATGGTAAGAGCAGCTTTACTTCTGCCCGGGCTGTTCCACCCAACTGCTCTGTCCTGAGCCAGCCAACCACGAACTGAAAACATAAATCAAAATAAACCCCTCATCTTTTAAGCTGTAGGCGCCTGGTTTGTCCCAGCCATGAGAATGTGACTAAGACAGCCCCAAGAGAGTCAAAGACAGAAGGCCCGGCGTGGTGGCGCATACCTGTAATCCCAGCACTCGAGAGGCTGAGGCAGGAGGATCCTTGTGAGTTCGAGACCAGCCAGGGCTACAAAGTGAGCTCAAGGCCAGTCCAAACTGCAAGGCCCAGCGGCCGAGCCACCCACAGAGGGCGCTGTGCAGATGTGTACAGCAGGAAGTGCAGAGTCTGCTGTAAGTGATTGCTCCACACAAAAGGCAGTGGCTGCAGGAGTCGAATCTCCTGTGTACCACCCGCTGCACTTGTGGGATTTTTCTGAGTGTACTGGCTATATTGCTGCATATCAAACCATTCCACACTTTAGCAATTTGAAACAGCAAATGTTTATTATACTCCAGCTTCTGTGGTTCAGGAATTCAGGCACAATCTAGTTGAGTCATTATGCTTGAGAGTCTTTCATGAAGTTTCATTTGAGATACTGAGCAAGGCACAGTCATCTATTTATTTTTGGTCTTTTTGAGACAGGGTCTCGCTATGCAGTTCAGGCTGGCCTTGAGCTCACTTTGTAGCCCAGGCTGGTCTTGAACTTGTAGCGATCCTCCTGCCTCAGCCTCCCGAGTCCTGGGATTACAGGCATGCGCCACCACGCTCTGCTAAGGCACAGTCATCTGAAAAACTAATGAGGGCTAGAGGCTTCATTCCTGAGATGGCATTTGTAGCTACCGGAAGGACATCTCATTTCTTCTCCACCATGGCTTTTTCATAAGGCTCCTTGAGTGTCCCTTTGCATTGTGGGATGTCCCTGTGTATTGTGGGATGGGTATATTTGAGAAGGTGAAGCATTAGAGACCAGCTTAGAGGCTGGCTATCACACTGAGTTACTAAAATTCATCAACATTTAAAAAAATAATAATAATAAATAAAATAAAATTCATCAACATTTAATCACTGGAGTCTGGAGGTCCACAAAGACATGTTTTGTTTACTATTACATCCTCAGAACCAAAAACACTAAAGGCACATAATACAGGAAAGGCTCTTTAAATAGTTTACAAATGAGTAAGAGCGATCACAAAGAAGAGGTGGCACTTGCGGGTTGGATGGACTCTTTAAAACTGATTGACTGAAGTTTTTAAAGCTTTCTTGTTTTAATAAGACCAAGTCATTCCTTTCATACAAATACCAGACAGAGAGTAAACAGTCCCCCCATAAACCTGCCCTACCAATGAAGAGACCACGATAAACTTACATGAAAATAGTGACAAACGCAGTAGTATGAGGAGTCAATAGACTGTGACTAAAGACTCTGAGCACAGTGTCCAGCTCAGAACAATTACTTTGGTCAAGTGTTAATTTTACAGGTTAGTATGTGTCTATGCAGACTATTTTCGGCAGATGGCCATACTTAAAATATTTATATCATCCAGCATGCTCTTCTAAAAATGTTCCTGAACTCCTCACACAGAGAGACGGGGATATGTTCTTTTCTTTTTTTAATCTGGATGGGAGCTTGTAATCTCCCCAACCCATGGGGCATAGTGATGCTATATGACTTCTGAGGGTACACAGGAGACCACCTTAGGCCATGGGGGCCTCTCTGTGTGCTCACCCTTGGAACCAGGCCCCATGCTGCGAGGAAGCACAAGCCACAAGGACAGGCCACGTGCGAACATTCCTGTGAGAGTGAGTGCACACTGCCAGGCAGGACAGCTGGTGCACTTTCCTCACCCCAGCCCCAGACTCTGCACCTTTCACCCCTACTCTGCCCGTCTAAACTTCTAGCCCATGAGAGATAACACAATTATAGTTATTTTAAGCCACCAGGTTTTGGGGTCATCTGTTATGTAGCAACAGCTAATTCATCAAATACCCTTCCAGAATTTCCTCTAGTTTCAAGGGGGAATTTTTTTAAAGAGACATTTATTTATGTAGTCACTCATTCATTCACCCAACTGTACGACTCAAAATGACCCACAGTATTTGAGTTTCTCTCCAAACTCTGCAGATGTCCTGGGCATGGAGACAGGGTGTTCGCCCAAAGCAAGGATGTATCAGAGCATGTGAAAACATCTGTGCGTACAGAGCTGCAGGGTCCCCCTGTACGAAGTCACAGTTCCTCTAAGTTGCAAACCTTAGGTCTGCGACTTGAGGCTGGGAGAATGAGTGGGTAACAGTTTACCCCAGGGTGGCATGGAAGAAACACTGAGCACAAGAGATTTGGGACAGACAGCCTGTCCTTGTGGTTGGAGTGGGCCGTGAGGGGGGAACCAGGCATGATCACACCTGGCCATGAATTCCATGCTGTGCTAGCATTTCACATGATACAACGGCCGTAGGAGGACAGTGCTGCTCAGTCCTCACCTAATTCTCATGTTTCATGTAAGAAAAGTGAGACCTGCAAAAACTGATCATTTGCATGAGTCACTCGCTCAGGAACCCAAGGCTGGTGAGCTGGAATTCAAGCCCGGCCTTTCTGATGAGTCCCAAGCTATGCAACTGCAGTGCCTTCCAGCTTAAAAGGAATCTCCCACAGGTCCCCCAGAAAGGGCAACTCTAAAGAAACTGGCTCGATTTAAGCCACGAGAGTCACTCCCAAGAAGCTCATATGCAGCTGCAGACCAGCTCTGTCAGGCTGAAACAACCTGCAACCTTCACGAGATGAGATTGCTGATCCACTTTAAACATAGATAAAACCTACAACAATGCTGAGGCCGAAGAACAAGTCCCTAAAGTGTGACACTATCAACTCCACCATCCCTGTTCTCATCCGGGGTGAGATGAAGGAGATGAAGTTCACCCCCATCAAGCAGGTCGGCAGCAGGAGCTACAGTCACTGGCTGGTGAGCCTGGGGCTGTCACAGTACGCAGAGTCAAGAAAACCGCAGCTCTGGCTACCCTGCTGATTGACAACTGCCCTGCCCGGAGGACATCACTTGTTGACACATAAAATGTCCTAAGTCTGCTTGTGATAGCAATTCGTAGGTAGTGTAAACTAGGGTTAAAAGTATAGCTTTGGGATCTGGACAGATTTACCGGACCTTAAGTCTTATGGAAGCTGCTTATGCCCTTGGCCAAGTTAGTTTCTCTCTAAGCCCGTTTCTCCACCTACAAGAGCACCTCATTTGAGTTATTAGGTGAAAGAATGCAAGTCGAATATCTGACTTTCCATGTACGCATACATACACTTCCTCTGATTAACAGGGTAAGCATACAGAAAAATATTCAAAATGTACATTTTTTTTTTTTAGGTTTTTAAAAACAGGGTCATTAAAACCGGGCGTGGTGGCGCACGCCTGTAATTCCAGCACTTGGGAGGCGGAGGTAGGGGGATCGCCCCGAGTTCGAGACCAGCCTGAGCTACAAAGTGAGCTCAACGCCAGCCTGAACTGCAAAGCAAGACCCTGCCTCAGACAAAATAAATAAATTTATTCAGGCTGGCCTCGAACTTACAGTGATCCTCCTGCCTCTGTCTCCCCAGTGCTGGGTTTACAGGCTTGCGCCACCAACCCTGGCTGCAAAGTTTGATCTTAAAAACATCAAAACTCAATTATATTTAAATCAAGAAAGCAACAATATTTAGGTTAATAAATGACATCGGAACAAACTGTAGGCAGTGCTAAACCAGTCCCTGGAGGCGCTCGCAGTGAATTCCACATTCACTCTTTGACGCCGGGTCGCAGCGAACCCGGGATAGACCCGGCACCTCTAGGTCTCCTTGCTCCGGGGCAAGTCAGGCTGTGACCCCGCCTCCCAAGGGCGAGTGTGCCTCCCACACTCTCCCCCTTCCGCTCTCCCGGCCCAGCTGGGACGGGGGCGGGGCCTGGGGGGGCCTGGGCCGCAGAGTCCGCCCCGCCTCCCCGCTGCCCCAGCCGCTGAGTCAGCTGCGCACCGCGTGACCGCGGCCACGTGACCCGCGCTGGGCGGGGCGCCTCAGTGCCGGTTGCTGAGTGCGCGGAGGCGTCTTCGTAAGTGAGGAGCGGGGTAGGCGGTGCCCTCCCGGCGGGTGGGGGGCCGGCGACCTCGGCGACGTGCTCTCACCCCTTACGCTGGGGCCCGAGCCGCTGCGGTCGTAATGGGGCGGGGAGAACGCGGCCCACCGACCACCGCGAGGCCACCTCTGCCTCCAGCTTCCCCACTCCGCGGTCGCAGTGCTGGGATGCCGGGTGGCGAACGCCCTCCTTGTGGGTTACCTGTAGTCCGCGTGCTCTGGGGCAAGCAGAAGACCCACTAGGGTTCTGCCAAGTGAAGCGGGCGGTGGGAGCACTCACTGCCCAGAACTGAAAGAGAACACACGTCCCCAAGCAGCAGGCGCCCCCACCTGCTGTAGTGGCCCGAGAGCACCCCATGATAGAGGACCTCCAACGATACAGGGGAAATACTATAACACCCAACCCGTTAGATTCCCGGACGTCGAGTTCGTGTTCCCCAAAATCGTAGAATGAATTCTAAGGAACAACAGAGGTTAATTAAGACTAGGAAATCGTATTGAGAGAGAGACAGCCCCAGAGGGGCAGGAGGGGCCGCCACTGGGTTGCCATGGACCCCACTTCCCAGAGAAAGTTTTACAGAGCAAGATCCCTAGGTGGGTGCAAAATCACAGGGTAGGATAAAGCTATGGTCACCCAATAAGATTAGAAGTATAGCTACTTAGGTAATGTTGGTCCAGTGGGGAAGCAGGTCCCGCAGCGAGTGTACAAGGAAAGAACAAGTAGCTTTTCAGGCAGGGGTGGGTCCGAGGGTCTTGGTCACCTCCTGAGGGGACTGCTGTCTGTCAGACTGTATTGGACCAGGTGTTGCCACTTATCCCTTGGGGAAGCAGGTAGGCCTGGTCATTGCGTCTTTATCTTGAGGCCTGGTGTCCAGCAGATGCGACTCCGGCCACAGTTGTACTGTGTGGTTATCTTTTATGTTGACTCCCTGGGGGCCCAGCCCGGAATGACTGCCAATCATACCTAACCTGGCTGTCTGAACACCATGGGCCTCCAGTGACTGAGGGGGTATCTAATGGGGTAGCGTGCCCATGCTGGATGCGACGGGGGTGTGGAGAGTGGGACTTGAGTCGAGCTACAAGGTAATAACGGCGGACCCCGAGTACTGTGTTGCTTACTGCATTCTCCTTACCTGCGGCATTGCTGACATGACACCAGAGGGGGGGGTAGGTACTGCTGTCCGCGTTTTTACATAGGCCTGGATGCTACTTTACGAGATTGGGCGGTTGACTGGTGAAAAAAAATGGGGGTGCTGAGATTGGAACCTAGCCGTGCCTCACAGTAGCACCTCCTTTCCGCCCAGCCTTTTGCTGTGAACTGAAAAATCAGGGCCTTTTTCTTTTTCAATTTGGAAAGGCGGTCTTCTTCCTAGCTCCAGCCTTCTCCGTTTCTTTTCTGCCCCGGCTCCTTGCCTAATGTGAAGCTTGTTTTGTCATCTCCGCTCCCCATCGCAGAACAAGATGAAGCTCATCATCCTGGATCGCTATTCGCAGGCCAGCGAGTGGGCTGCCAAGTACATCAGGAACCGCATCATCCAGTTTAACCCGGGGCCAGACAAGTACTTCACGCTGGGGCTCCCCACTGGTGCGTTGTGGGTTGGGGAGGCTGCCATGGTGGGGTGGAGAGAGGGTGTCAGGGGCTTTTAAGGGCCAGGTTCATGGGCTTGCTTAGCACAGAGACTTAAAGAAGACTTAAAGAAGGCCGGAGGTACTGGTGCTGTGAGGACGCCAGACCCACTGCCCGCACCAAACAGGACTCAGTTTCCTGCCCAGGTTGCTGTAGTCGCGCCTGCAGAATCGTGAAACAGAGGGTTCTTTTTTAGTTAGGGCGAATTTGATTTTTTTTTTTTAGGTTACATCTGCAGTCAGCCCTCTCATCCAGGGTTTCTTAGCAGAATTAAGTCCTGATGCCCTATGGCATTCATTTTATGAAATGAATTAATTTCCCTTTTGTGCATGTGGGGGGTACCAGCTAAGTGCCATCCTTGGGAGAATTAACAAGGTAGTCGCTCAAATAATTTTCCGTAAGACTTAATTGAGCAGAGAGCGTCAGTGAAAAAGCAGTCCCACTTTCTTCTGGAAAAGGCCAGAATGTTAGTTTTACAGGAAGATATTTTGACCCCAATTTCTCAAGGCGAATGTCCTGATTATTTCTTTTACAGTGGGGATTTGCCCAAGGAGTCTTTACTGGGCTGATCCCCTAAAACAGCGGCCTTGAAACTTTTTCTGTAATTGACCAAACAGTAACTATTTTCGGCTTCATGGTTGCAGCTGCTCAGCTCTGCTGCTGGAGTGTGAAATAGCCATGGACTATATATGAATGAATGGGTGTGGCTGTGTGCCAGTAAAACTTCATTTGTAGACCCCTAAGTTTGAATGTGAATAATTTTCTGTCATAAAGTATTCTTTTGATTAAAAAGAAAAAAAAACTAACTGTAAAAACCCTTCTTCACCCATGAGCCATAAGGAAACAGGCAGTAGGTGGGACTTGGCCTGATGCAGCCCCTCCCTGCATATCACACTTCAGCCAGTGCAGCATTTCATCCTGGCTGAAATGGAGCAGTCCTTCCACTAGATGTGGCCCAGGGCAGCTCTGGGTAGAAGCCCGAGAAACCAGCTGGAGCTAAGAGGCGCAGTGAAAGAGCGTCGGCTGTGCATTGGGGCGCGCAGAGAATCGGCGGGAAGGCCAGAGGTTTGGGAAATGTCAGGACCGGCGTGGCGAAGGCCTGGTCACAGGGAGCGGCTGAGTGGTGAGCGGGGTGAGAGGAGCTGCCGCCGTCTGCCCTTCAGGAGGTACTCATTGAGTGCCCTCAGTAAGCTAAAGCATTCTAGAAGTGCAGCAGCAAACAAAAGGGTGTAAGTTCCTGCCCCTCAAAGCTCAAATTATAGTGGGAGAGACAGTAAGTTAATTAGCAAAACAGAGTATGTTAGGTGGTATTAAGAGAGAAAGAGAAAAACGAAGCAGTTAAGGGGAGAGAGAACATTTAGAGGAGGCTCTGTGGTGGTGGATACGGTGTCAGGGAGTCTCTGAGAAAGTGACATTTGGCAGAGGCCTGAAGAGGTGAGTTAGCCATGCAGGTACATAAAGGAAGAGCGTTTCTGGGCCAGAACAGCATGTGCAAAGGCCCTGAGGTGAAAGGCCCAGTGTGTGATGAGTACAGGGAAGGAACCAGGGGCTGAGTTATGTAGAGCCTTGGTAAGAATTGGTTATTACTGAGAGTGAAATGAGCTGTTGTGGGCTTTGAAGAGATGAATGACATGGTCTGACGTGGATATTTTTTCTCCCACATGTTTACTTTGAAAAGTTTCAAATATTCAGAAAAGTTGAAATTAGCAATTACCATTCATCAGAATGCACCATTTCTTACCGTTCACTTTTTTGTTCTTCTTCTCTGGCTTGTGGCCCATATATACACATGATTCTTTTTTTCTAAATCATTTCAGAAATAAGTTCCAGACATCTTGACATTGCACCACTAAAACTTTCAACTTCTGTCTTCTGAGAATGAGAACATACCCTTCCATAACCCCCGTATCATTATGAGACCGAAGAACAGGTCTACCGTATTCTACAGTACCATCTTTTTTTTTTTTTTTTTTTTTGAGACAGGGTCTTGCTATGCAGTTCAGGCTGGTCTTGAACTCTCAACAATCCTCCTGCCTCAGCCTCCCAAGTGATGGGATTATAGATGTGTGCCACCAGTCCTGGCTGCAGTACCATCTAATATAGAAGCTGTGTTCAAACCTTTGCCCTAGTTGTGCATCTTTCCCTTTTATGAGTGGCTGCTATTAAATTACTCTCGTGTGCAGTCAGGGTTCCTTCATCTTCAGTTGCTGTTCATTTGCGCGGAAGCAGGTTGAACCCTGTGCATTTGAGGCATGTTTTCCACCCCTGGCTACACTCCACCTCCCTCCTGCAGCCTCTTGATCCCCTGTGGCCGCCAGCCTTTGGTTACACGTTTTATGAATCTACCTCTCCTGGCAGAAGTCCTCCCTGAACCCCAGAGCACAGCTCCTGCTCCTGCTCTCCGTCCCCATCCATGGCCCCACGCCTCAGGCTAGCAGTAGCTTGGAGACTGTGACATCAGTAATCGTCAGATGTGTGCACAGCTACACATAGTCGGAGTGTTCTCAGTCAGCAGGATGCTTGGCACTGGGCATTCAGCAGCAAGCAGAAGACCCAGTGCTGCTCTCCTGCGGCCTGCATTCTAGTGGAAAGTAGGCACTGACCAAGCAGCTACTGGACAGATGGCAGTTAGGGCTGAAGCGTTGGGTAGGATGGTAGGGCTGATTTGTTTCTCTCAAATCAGATAAATGGTCTTTGGGGCACAGCCCTCCCTGTTCCTGGCACCCCCTAGGTTTGCAGGATGTAGGTCTGTCAGTTGTTCGGGGGTTGGCAGCATTCATGGCCAAGGCCTCTCTTGCAGGGAGCACCCCACTTGGCTCCTATCAGAAGCTGATCGAGTACTACAAGAATGGGGACCTGTCCTTTAAATATGTGAAGACCTTCAACATGGATGAGTATGTGGGTGAGTCTTCATCTTCCAGGGTTCTTGTCTGATTCCAGGAGTGTTCTGCTTCTCCTCTCACAGGCGTGACCCTGAAGAATAGGGGCATATCAGGGAGCCGGTGATACTTGGAGATAGGCTGATACTCAGCTAGAACATGGGGATACTAAAGCTAACCTGTGCTGGGTGTGGTGGCACAGGGCTGTAATCCCAGCACCCTTCAGATGCTGAGGCAGGAGGATTGCAAGTTCAAGCCCAACCCACGAAGTTTAGCAACTTAGTGAGACCCTGTCTCAAAGTTTTTAACAATTTAAAAAGGGGTGGGGATGTAGCTCAATGCGGACACCCTGGGTTCAGTCTCCAATGTGGAAAAGGAAAAAAACGGCTGACCTCATGGGGTGTGATCATGAAGTAATACTGTGATACCTCTGGAAGCTTCTCACATGTAATATAATGTGAACAAGCACTTAATAACTAGGACCCCTCTTCCCCTGCCGTTCTCCAACTCCACAGCCTTTCTGGAGGGGGGCGGCGCAAATGCATGCATGTGCGCATCCCAGTTGGCACGTGTCCTGGGCCTTATCCCTCCAGCGTGCCTACTCCAGCTTCCCTCCTGCCAGTGCACTTGCAAGGGGCTGGCACGGTGGCTTTTCCACTGCTGAACATTGTCTTCTGTCACCCCCCATCATTTTTTATTGTAAAATACATAAACATAAAATTTGCAGCCCGTGGTCCCAGCTACTCAGGAGGCTAAGGCCAGATCAAGGCCAGCCTGAGCAACATAGCCAGATTTTGTCTCAAAAAAAACTGTCATCTTAAGTTTTTCTTTTTTTGTGTGTATTTTTAAGACAGGGTCTCACTTGAATTCAAGGCCTCCTGGCCTTGAATTTGTGGCAGTCTTCCTGCCTCAGCCTCCTGAGTCCTGGGATTATAAGCATGTACCACCATATCCAATTTAAGTGCTTTTATATGTATAGTTTGGTAGTGTTAAATACAGTTCGTGTTGTTGCACAATCAAACTCAAGAATGCTTTTTATCTTGCAAATGTGAGACCCTGTAACCATTACACAACTCCTCCTCCCTCTCCTCCTCTCCCCAGGCTTTGGAAACCACCATTTCACTTTCCATCTCCATGAATTTGACTTCTCTCAGTGCTTAAGTGCATGTTTTAAGGTGACTCTATGTTGTAGCATATGTTAGCATTTTTTCTTTTTGAGGCTGAACTTACATAATTTTTTGTTTTCATGGTACTGGGGATTAAACCCAGTGCCTCACACTCTCTAGGCAAGCACTGTACCACTAGCTGCATCTTCAGCCCTGATCTTAAATATTCTTGGTAATTAACATTAAACATTCATCTTAGACATTCTTTTTCTTTCTGGCTGAAAAAAACAGTCTGTTTGAGGAGCCCTGAGGTAGCTTTCCCCAACAACCTGGTGTTTAAATTAGGATTCAAGATGGGCGTGATGGCTCATGTCTGTAATCCCAGCACTCGGGAAGCTAAGGCAGGAGGATCGTTGCGAGTTCGAGGCTGGCCTGGGCTGCAGGGTGGGCTCAGGGCCAACCTAAGCTGCATAGCAAAACCTCCTCTCATAAAGACAAAAAAAAAAAAAATTAGGGTTCAAAGTGAGCAAAGGTTTAACTGAGGTGATTGGGGGTGGGAGGTATAGGATGAAGGGTGTGCTTGCTTCCTTTCCTAGATGGGCCCGTCCTACTCCAGGTGGCCAGGCCACTTCCAGAAGCTGAGGGTGCTGCAGCCCCCAGCCCGTGGTCATTGCCTAGTGAAAAGGCGAGCACAGTGAGGGCGTTTGCCAGGCTCCTGCTAGCCCTGTGGTCACAGGTGGTGGCAGGGATCGAGTGGGCGCTTCCAGACACCAGCTCAGCATGTCCAAAGCGGGCTGGTGCCCCATGCTCCCTGATGGGCAGTCCTGAGTGTCCCTGTTTGTCATGGGAGTGTCCTGGCATCACCTTGGGAGAAGGGCTCTGGCACAACCTAGTTCCCTTGGCCCACAGGCCTTCCTCGAGACCACCCGGAGAGTTACCACTCCTTCATGTGGAACAACTTCTTCAAACACATTGACATCCGCCCAGAAAACACCCACATCCTGGATGGGAATGCAGCCGACCTGCAGGCTGAGTGCGATGCCTTTGAGGAGAAGATCAAGGCTGCCGGTGGGATCGAGCTGTTTGTTGGAGGTGAGCTCAGTACATGTGCACAGGCCCAGGGAGGCTGGAATCGCTGGAGAGAGAAGCCAGAATGCCATGCCTATCTCCACGTAGCCTGTCTGTGCTAGTGACACGGGTCATGTACCACGTCAAGAGTGGGAGCCCTGGACCCCTGCTCTGGCTCTACTGCTCAGGATCTCCCGTGATGCTGGACACTCCCTCTGTCTGTACTTCGACGCCTGGCCTATGTATTGAGAGGTTTAGATTTGCACTTGGAGATCCTCTAGGCCCCAGTCTTAAGGCCTTATAGATCAGTCTTGTAACTTATGTAAACATTAGAGATTATGGATGCCTCTGATTCCAGAAGGTTCCCTACAGCCCCTGCATGATAACCAGGTGAACCCCAGAGCAGTCATATGACTAGTCATGGTTAACTCCCAAATAGTGGGAAGAAGGCAGAAATCTGGGGTGTCTACCTCTCAGGTTTGTGCTCTTGTCCATCTGTTGTCCCCTTGCAAGTCACTCACTGGTGTAAAACTGGACTGACTTTTACTGCTCTAGATCCTTTATCTGTAAGAACGGAGAGCAGAGGGGCAGGAGCTTGATGTGCTGAGAGTCTCTGAACTTGGCAGGTGCTGTGCTTTATTCATTGCAACTCTGTTCCAGCAGCAGGGCCCCAACTACACAAAAGAGACAGGCAAATTTCCTCCCCAGTTATCTGTGGAGGCAGAAGCTGTGTGGCTTGCTCCTTGCTGCACTTTTGGAAGCTGGTAGCAAGTTGCAATGTCTGTTGCGCCTCGGATGCGTAAGACTTTCCTCCCACGGGATACGATATGAAAAGAAATACAGTTTAAAGGATATTTTTTCAGACTGCAGTTAGGGAAGGAGAGATTGTCCATCCTGGAAATTGTGGATCCCCAGGACTCACAGGACTGCCCTGGCTGTCTCTTCCTGCAGGCATCGGGCCTGATGGCCACATCGCCTTCAATGAGCCAGGCTCCAGCCTGGTGTCCAGGACCCGTGTGAAGACGCTGGCCATGGACACCATCCTGGCCAATGCTAGGTTTTTCGATGGTGATCTTGCCAAGGTGCCCACCATGGCCCTGACGGTAGGCGTGGGCACTGTCATGGACGCTAGAGAGGTAAGGGCACAAGGGGTCCACCAGCTTGGAGAGGGGGGGAGGGCTCGTCCTTTGGTTAGTTTTAGCTGTATAGGTACTACCTGAACACAAGATGTGATCAAAGGATATGATGATTTTTTTTTTAATATATAACCGTAAAAGACACATTGCCATTAGCATCCCTCAGAATCCTTCCCCTGGTGTCGAGCGACCTTATCCCTCGTTCTTGCCATTCTCTGAGCCAGCTCTGGAAGCCTTCTTTCGTCAGTGTCTTCAGTTCTCTGCTGTGGCTACCTCGATGTTTTGAGTGGAGTCAAACGTTTACCTTTCAGGGTTGTTTTGACTCTGGGGAAGAACCAGAAGTCGCACGGTATCGGATCTAGCGTGCAGGGTCACTAGGGACACTGGTGTTTTTGCCGGCGGGGCTTTCCTTTGGTGGCACTTGGTTGCAGCGTTCCCTGTATTACCACCCCTTGTACATGCCCACCGTCTCTGGTTTTCTGCTTCATGTTTTGCAGTACTGGGAAGCAAACCCAGGGTCTGGGGAGTTACGGGCAAATACTCCACCACTAAACTACACTGCCCACCCTCTGAAAACACTCTTATTAAAGATGAAGATGTTATAAATAAGGCTGAAATTCCAGGTGGTCCTAACACTGTTACCCTTATTTTTTTGGAGGTGACCATTATTCTCGGTGTGAGGTGAATCCTTTGAGCGTTTGTTTTTCTGTTCTTTGCTGGCTGACCATGCCCTGCAGGCTGCGTGGCCTCTGCTTATGTTTCCTTTTTACGCGTCTCCTGGGCAAGAACAGCCCAGCACCACAAGTGTCGAAATACGAATTTGTACCTCCCTAGGTACCGTGCACCCTCTTGGTCATTGTTGAAGGGACACTTCTCTGCAAGCCAGGAAGGCTGTGGTTTTAGACTGGTGCTCAGGGCTAATAAACGTGGTGAGGCATAGTTAAAGTAGAAATGTTTGGCTGAGTGTAGTGGGTCCTCACTATAGTCCCAGCACTCTAGGAGACTAAGCCAGGAGGCTTGGAAGTTTGAGGCCAGCCTGGGCAACTTAGTGAGGCCCTATCTCAAAGGAAAAATTGAAGGACTCAGAGTGGAAAAGGGGAGTAGAAAGGACACAGACACAATGTGTTTCTGTACCAGTTTCCGGAGACAAATGTAATTACTATGTATCATAAACATACACTCATAAAAAAATTGTTTTTAAAGTGCAACCAGCTTGGCATGGTGGTGCATGTCTGTAATCTCAGCACTTTGGAGGCTGAGGCAGGAGGATTAGGGTGAGTTCAAGGCCAGCCTGGGCTACAAAAGTGAGTTCAAGGCAGCCTGAACTACATAGCAAGACTCTGTCTCAAAGTAAAGTAAAAAAATAAAACAACACGGCACAACAAAACACAAAACAAAACAAAATGTTACTGAACAGGTTCTTGCCAGATTCCAGAAATTCATCCTGTTCAGAGAGGCCTGCTTTCTGTGTTTTGAGAGCTGGATGAGCAGGTACGTTCAGCAGGTGGGCTCTTCTTGAGGTACTTACGGTGGGAGAAGGCGGTGGAGAAACCACTCACTCGGCCACCTTTCCACTTTGTAAATTGCTAACCTCAGGTACTTTTCTTACAGGGCTAGAAGGGTGCAAAAACCCTGGGTTCACTCCCCAGAGCTGAAGACAAATAAAGAGCACCTTGAACTCAGTTTAGGGAGTTTCCCCCTAACTGAAAATTGGGGGTTGTTTAGATTAGATTTTTTTCAGCACTGGGCAGGAGAATTGTTGCGAGTTCAAGACCAGCCTGGGCTACAAAGTGAGCTCAGGGCCAGCCTGAGCTGCATAGCGAGACCCTGTCTCAAAAAGACCAAAAAACTAAAAAGAAAAAGATTAGTTTTGTGTGTGTGTGTGGTTGGAATGTCCTCACTTCCATTAGAATTTTAGAAGCATTTTCCCTTCCTTTCTGAGGTTCTCTTCCTTTCAGGGGTATACTGAATGGGAAGTAGCTACAGACATCTTAGTCTCCAGTTTCTTTGCCCAAGTCCACAAATAAGCATCTCATTGGGGAAAAGTTCCCCAGTTATGAAGTGAACTTTGGGCTGGGGACTTAGATCAGTGGTACAGCACTTGCTTAGTGTGTGTGAGCCCTTGGACTCAGTCCCCAGCACCACAAAAATTTTTTCTCAGAAGGTGAATTTTTGTGAAATGATTTCTGTTGGGTAACCCTGAATCAGTACCTGGGGGGATCGCTCTGCTTGCTAGTTGGAGCACAGAGGTTTGGGGGCTGTGTGTGTTCCTCGAGGGCATGTGACCTGGAAAAGCACCTCGGGCTGGAAATCAGGAAACTGCAGAAATGGGCTCAGAGCTGCAGAGGGGCAGGGTGGTCACAACCACTCTTTCTATGCTGTGGCGCTGCATCATCTTTTAGGAAAGGACACTGAGTACAAGTCACACCCGAGGTACAAGTGAATGAAAGCAAAAGGAAATCTGTACAGCTGAGTCCTGCAGGGTCACTTCCCAGCGCTTCCGTCCTAGATATTTTAGCTGTTAAGTGGAGTCTGCCTTTATTTTATGTAAACAAAAAACATTATCTACATCACATTGGCAAGTTTAATGCTCCAAGCTGAAAGGGGCCTCAGGCGCCTCACAGGTACAGCCCATTGCTGCCTCAGAAAGTCGGGTCCCTTCGTAGACTGCACTCAGCTAGCTGTGCTGTGAGAGATGTAGGCCTTTGCGAGGCCCATCTGTTCACGGCAACTCCACAGTCATCATTAGAGGTGCCTGGGGGGCTGTTACAGAGCAGTGAAGGGCACACTCTCTGAGGTCCAAAATGTCCTTGAGAAAGTTACCTCCCCAACTGCAGCCCCGCTTACCCTTATCCTAAACTGTGGGGGAAACGGCGCCCTCCGTCTTGGGTTGTGTGAGGAAGCGCTGGGGGCACTGAGCAGAGCATGTTGCACAGTCGCTGCTTGGAATGTGACATTACAGGCATGACCTTCCCCGCTGGCTGCTGTGGCTGGCCCAGAATGCAGGTGTCGGGACTGCTCAGCCGCAGTGGTTTCTGCTCCCCAGGTGATGATCCTCATCACAGGTGCGCATAAGGCGTTTGCTCTGTACAAGGCCATCGAGGAGGGGGTGAACCACATGTGGACGGTGTCTGCCTTCCAGCAGCACCCGCGCACTGTGTTTGTGTGTGATGAGGACGCCACCCTGGAGCTGAAAGTGAAGACTGTCAAGTATTTCAAAGGTGAGGGGGCGGGTGTGGGTGTATGTGACCCAGCTCACTGCTGGGAGTAAGGAGTGGACACTTCAGTTAACACCCATGATTTTAATAAAACCCAACCCATACTGCCTCTCAATATGGTCATTTCTCTTCCATCCATGATTGCAGGGGTCCGTTGAAGAGGAGGCCAGAAAATTCAGGCAGAGTTGTGACCAGTGACTGTGTTGGTCTCGCAATGACACAGCCTCAGGGTGTCTGTGTCCAGGCCTAGTAGTGTTCTTTCTCCTCTAGGCGAGGCCCTGAAAAAGTTCTTGTGGGGAATCTTTATTTCTTTCATGTTAAAAGGACACCGACTGGAGGGATGGCGTTGTGTTTCAGGGGTAGAGTGCTTGCCTAGCATGTGTGAACCCCTGGGTTCTATCCCCAGCACCATCACCAAAAAGAAAACCTACTGCTTTAATCAAACTTACATGAAAATCCTTCTTAGGCATAAGATGTAAATTAGGCGTCTGTTCTTAGACTGACCTTAATAGCCTCCTCCTGTAGTAGATGAACTGATGGAAGTTCAGGAATCTGTATTGGCTGGGAATAACAAATTCTTTTCCTACTCTTAAAGAGTGTTTATCACGTGATCAGAAAAAAGAGCTAAGTGTCAGTGCCAGAGCAAGATTTGAGAGGTTCTGGATGTTACTATTAAATGGTCAAACTCTTCTATCTGCATTAACTCTGTTTTTTTATTTTTATAGGTTTGATGCTTGTCCATAACAAGTTGGTGGACCCCCTGTACAGTATGAAAGAAGTTGAGAAAAGCCAGTCTTCTAAGAAACCATACAGTGATTAGTCTGTGAGGGACTTAGTATCTAGTACCTCACAGAAACAGGCAGATCTTTCTGGAAATTGTCTTTAGCGGATAAGCATTGTCTTTCTTTGACTGAGTATGGTGTTTCCGGCTATGAGGCTGGAAGCCTAGTCATGCAGTTTAGCTATATGGAGAATGACTTGTAACTTAATCAGAAAAAAAAATCTCTGAAAAGTGAACTCCATTATTTTGATGTCTGCCACCTCCAAGTTAGGGCTCTTAGCTTTTGTTCTGCTTCAGCCATTGTCCACATGCACAGCGCACTCCCATCGGGAATTCCTGCCCTAGGTGCCCTACCCTCAGGTGGGTGGGGCCTGGGGGCTTGCATATTGTGGATACAGAATTTTTGGAGTCTTCAGAGTTTCCACTCACATAGGCCTGTCTTTTATCTGAGAATCCCTATTCAGGAATAAGGAACAAACTCTTCCACCACATAAATTACACATGAGGAGCAAGGGAGCGGCACCTCTGGTCAGTAATGGGTACTGTGGAAGGAAAATTCTTGCAGGGAAAGGTAATAAGGGGCAGTTTTTTTCTGCTCTCCTAGCTAGCCCTTCTGTGAACTGCTGGGACACTGTGGGAGGATTTGGTGCGTAGGACTAAAGATGGTGATTGTTGCCAGTGAATCCAAGCTCCAGGGGCCCAGCCATGACAAATGTCTCTCCTGTAGGGTCCCGCACAGTCCCACAGGGACTCTTTTCCCGCTGGAGCCCTGTGTTTTTGTCAAAGGTCTCTTGCGTGCGCATCAGTAAGGAAGAGGCCACAGCGATGAGCTGGCCAGCAGCGCACAGTTCGAGTTTAGTCATGGTGTGCAATATAGTGCTTTGCTTTCCGGCCTCCCTAAGAGCTGAGTGCCAAGACACACACCAGGTGCTTCTGGTACCATTTCCCCCACCTAAAATACCCTGGGCCTATAATCCGCTCAGGTGTGTGTGGGCTGATGTTCTCAGGATTCTGGGAAACGGCACTTTGGTTTGTCCTGCAGCGCACCTTCCCGGATGGGCTGTTGCTCTGCCTGCCTTTCTGCTCCGAAACCCTCGCAGAGTGGCTGCTGGCCCTGATTCCTCCCTTTTTCTGTGCCTGTTGGAAGCTACTGCTGCCTATTTCTGGAAAGATTTCTCAGAGCCGGGCTCAGTCCTCAGAGCTGTGTTTGCTACCAGCATTTCGTCCTTAGCTTTCACCTGTGATTGTGCTGCCCTTCTGTGTTAAGCTAATGGATCCATGGATTGATGGACTTGTTTACAATGTGATATTTTCTATTAAATCCAGTATTTTCAAACAAAACATGTCATTCATGGATCTCGTCCCCGAAGTTCAGAAGGTTGTCCTTTGAAGTTCTGATTCCAAATACTAGATAATTTGAAGTAGCAGGTAAGAAAGCTTCACAATGGGGCTTCACAGCAAGGCCTCAAGCATAGCAATAGCCGCCGGCTATGGATATCTTCAACTGTCAGTGTAAGGAAGAGCTTATAAAAATGAAGCACCCATGTGACAAAGGTAGGAATGAACAGATGAGCATTAAATTGTGTTTTACTTGCACTCCGAACAGGAATACAGCTGTTTAAAAAAAGAATAAGGCACCCAAGTGTGGTGCACACCTGTCATCCCAGCACTTGGGAGGCTGAGGCAGGAGGATTGCCGTGAGTTCACGGCCAGGTTGGCTACAAAATGAATTAAAGGTCAGCCTGAACTGTATAGTGGCAGCCTGTCTTGGAAGAAAAAAAAAGGGCAGGAGCTAGAGAGAGAGCGAGAGCGCAGTGGTCCTGCTTCCCTACATTTGTGATCCCCTGCGTGGATCCCCAGCACCATAATAACAGCAAGGTACAGGAACTGTTTTCTGTTTTCTTCGTTATAGTTAACGAAATGGAATGTGTCAGTATAACCAGTCAGAGGAAGAAGGGGTGTAATTTTTACCATTTTATGAAAGTGTAACGTACACACCAACAAAATCCACCCATGGTAATTTACGTGATTTTGAAGTTTATAGACTTGTGCAATACCCCACCATGATCCATTTCTGTCATTCCAGAAAGTTCCTTTTCACCCCTAGCCCCAGGTAACTACTGACAGATTGTGTGTGTGCACGTGTGTGCATGTGTATGCTGAGGGCTGAACACAAGGCCCTGTACATGGTAAGCACACACCTTGCCATTGTACTACGGCCCCAGCCTCTACTGGACATGTCAAACAAACAGAATTACGTGACATCTTTTGTGTCTGGCCTCTTTCACCATACATGACTTCTTTCTCACAGTGCTGGAAATGAAACCAGGGTCTTGCACTTACTAGGGAGGCACTGTACCAGACCTATGTCCCCAGCCCACTGTACCAGACCTAGTCCCCAGCCTACTGTACCAGACCTATGTCCCCAGCCCGCTGTTCCAGATCTGTGTCCCCAGCCCACACATGCTTTT